>CAEGAD010042750.1:0-44688 GCA_903067055.1 Poeciliopsis paucimaculata
TACTGTTTTTGTTTGGCTGCTGTTGATCGTTTATTGTAATAAAAACTATATTTTTTTAATAAATATTTTTTTTTTTTTTTTTTGTTAATCATTTAAAATTTGCGTTAAAAAAAAAAAAAAAAAAAAAAAAAAACAGGGGAAAAAAAATCAAAAGTGCACAGAATTTAGTGAGTAAAATTTTCCACAGATGTATATACTGTATATATCTTAAACTTTATTTTACTAGATTCTATTTTACTGCTGATATTTTAATGCTCTGACAGACAGAACTATTATAATAATAATAATAATAATAATAATAATAATAATATGTTAAGTTAATTCTTAATTTTTCTATCTACTTCATGCATGTATTCAGAAAATAAGATACCGGATGCTGTGACACCTGGACCAGAATAAACCTAAACAAAGCTTTTCATTTCATCCCATCAACGAAAAACTGTTATTTATCACAAACTTGTACCTATCACTGTTCTCCTTGACTTAATTCCATCTTCACAGTTGATGCTGTGGCGTGTTTTGCAGTCTGGATTCATAAAATAAACAAGACGAACTTAATCTGACACAATAAATGTGTTGCTAATTAGTTAGCATGGGCTCACCTTCAGACCAGCAGACAGACGTGGACGTTCCCGTTTGAGCTGAGCTCTCCGTCTCACCCTCCGTACGGCTTCTTTGACCGGCTTGTGTGTGTTTTACTCAGTGGCTGCCAGCAGGGGGCAGCATAAAGAGCAACACTCTTCAGCAAGATGGCAGCTGCTTTCATTGACGGTCCCAGCTCTCAAGTAGCTTAGATTAACAAGGATTCCCAAAGTTTCATTAATAGCTGACTCGTGAAGCACATTGACAATGAGGTTCGTGTAACTGTTTGCTTAGTGGCTCCATTAACTGAACCTGAATCATAATTTAGATTGGGGACAGCGTTCCCCTCCCCACTGCCTCACACCAGACCCAACGCTGACATTCACCTCTCCACTGGCTGTAGATTTGTACTGTTTTCTTCACACACTCAGTTTTCAGCGTTTTATTGCACCTGCACCAAACTCCCAGTATCTTCTTATTCAGTATTTATTTTAAATATCACATTCATCCTCCAGCTCAGGATTGTTGGTCTTTAGATTGATGAGCTGCTTGGATAGTTTACGCCAGTTGTTTTTTTTGTTGTTGCTGTTGTTGGTTTGTTGGTTTGTTTTTTTGTTTTTTGCATTTAAAGTCTTTTAAATAATGAATATATGTTACTGATTTTATCAAATTAAATTAAACTTAATTTTGCATTGATAATTTATGGTTGTGATAAAATCATGCATGTGCCAAGGAGCAACATCTCCTTCCCAGTCAATGTAACATCTCTCACAACATTTATCAAAAAATTTTGATCAAGCTCCAGATGTGTTTACAGGAGAATAAAAAAACCATCTGGAAAGTGGACTTTATATTTTTCGATCTGATCAGCTATTATTTCACGGGAAACAAAACATAAAAAGAGGGAAAAAAATCTGATGTGTTCAAACTTTTATCACAAAACATTAAAAACAACTTTACAAGCTCAAGTACATAATGTATCTGAGATTAAATTTGACATTTTAATCTTTAAAGAAATGTAAACAAAAGAAACAATCAGCAGTAATCCCAGTCAATCCTCTTGACGAATCCATGTTAGTAAGGCACATTTAAAGCACATGCAGCAAACCTGCAGTGTTGCCAGAAAGACGTAACTATCTTAAATATTATGGAAAAGAAAAACATATTGGTGCATGCTGACAGTGATGGTGAAAAATCTATCTCAGGTCTTCGTCAAGAAGTCATGGTGTGAAGTTGATCTGCTTTGCTTTACTGTGGAGAAGACAGAGGCAGAGATCAGACATTGTACTGCAGCACAATTCATGCAGAGAACAAAGGACTTCCAAATTCACCTCTAACTTCTTAAACTGTTTTCTAGTTACTGTTTTTATCGTGCTTTAAAAAAAAAAAACTGGACTCTATGGGCTTACATCCTCATCCTTATCAGAGCAGGTTCCACAGATACAACCGAACAGTCCATTGATCATCTGGAAGGCACAGAGGACGGCCTCCAGGGCGGCGGCCACCAGCAGAGTGGAGAACAACCCCAAGTTGAATTCAACCACATTCTCTGGTTTCAAACACTTGTCCCAAGTGTCCTTCTGACCCAGGTAGTCTCCAGAACTAAAAGGAAGAAAAGAGGGTTGCATTATCACAAAAGAGGAAAAATAGCACATATTTAAAACATAATTATTCAATAAATCCTCCTCTCATGGTAGTTTCAGGTAAAACTACATACCTGTCCATAAAGGGTCTTCCCCATTTTTCAGTGCCATTATCTGCCTTATAATAACAAACTGGCCCATTTTGAAGACCCACAGCTGCAACGCTCAAACTGTAAATGGCTCCTGCCACACCAAGCGCAGCAAACCCAATAGACAGGAACATCTACACACAGAACACAAGTCAAGGTTAGACAATGGCTCTACAGTCATAAAACTAAAGGCATGGCACACAGCACAAAGACTGTCCTAACAGTAAAGTGTTCATTTTAGATTATAGTCAGTACAAATGATGACAATGCAATTATTCAAACATTTGGACTGATGGAACCCACAGAAGACCAGATGAGTAAAGGAGCAGCCAGCTGGGATTGAAGTGAGTTGATCATTTAAAATGATCAACTCATTGATCATGAGTTGAGCATTGATCAAGCATTTATTTCATCTTAATAAAGTCAAATTAACAGATCACTCCACTCCACTGGCACGGTTGCCTTGCTTAATACAGCCTGTGTTTTAAAACTGCTGACAAGCTTCCCCTCAGGTATTAGGCTACTTTGTTGGATCGGACCGGTTCCAGTACAGGTTGTAAATTCATGCTTTATTGTGGCACTGAATCATCTTTGAACTGCATTAGTTTGTTATAACAAATGTCCTGAAGATGCAATGTTTATAAAAGGACACCAGATACATTTCTTTGGCAGTTAATTTCTTCTTCATTCTGGATATTTTGAGGTTCTGGTTAAAGATGGCTCATGCCTAACTTCATTTACTGAATCAGTTAGTACAAAAACAATATGCATAATTGTATTGCGATACAAATCCTTTGATTCACTTTTCATGTTTCAATCACAACAAACATTTTAAAGATGGCTATAAGTCATTTGCCAAAATATGCTGGCTTCATTCCTTTTGGACTGATCAACCTCAAGTGGTAGAATCAGAAGAGATAAGCTCTTTATTGGTGGTCTGACTAAAGGAAGTTAAAACCATTTAATTGTTCATTTGGAGGTTGAACTTGCAGATCCTGATGACCCAAACATCAAATTTTTTGTCCTAAATGAAAAAATGAAATCGTGTGATTCAGAAAATGCCTTAACAAGCATCAACCTTCACTTGCTGATATGACAGAGTAATAGTATAAATAGATAATCTTAGGTCAACTCTTCCTGCTTTTCATGTAGCCTGGCCCTCATCACTGCTGATGAACTGAGTGACAGTCAGACATAATTAATTAGTGCCAAAGGTACGACTCACCCCACAGCGGTTGGCACAGCAGCCCTTTGTACTTGTCAGATGAATGTGAATGGCAGGAATAAGGACCTTTGAGAAGAAAAAAGACAAGAGGGCACAGGGGGGAGAAACATCAGTTATGTGATGTTTACCTGTCCAAGCACTGAGCTGTGAAAAATTCACATTGTAACAAAAAAATAGAGAAATTACTGCAGAAAACTGTAGGGAACCTGGACAAATGTTAGAAGGTTAAGCATTCATTTTTAGTTTGAAGTCACTTTTGTGAGAGTAAATCTGTCATTTATCATAGGCGTACTGTTACCAGCGGGTGTGCCTTTAAATTACACCATAAAGTAGTTTTATTGCTCGCAGTTAGACTACGGGCAGTTTTTGTTGACTAGCTGGATTTTGCTTCACAATCATCTCAAGTAAAAAAAAAAAGAAAAAAGAAAAATCTCTAAAAAAAAAAAAAAAAAGGCATTAATATCTTTAAATTTCCTTGTAACAATAAAACGATCAATTATTTAAATAAAATAAAAAAATCTGCGATGTGGTCCCAAGAGACTGAAAGCTGAGCATGTCAAGAAAAAGAATGAGGCAGGAATGTTCCTGATAATGAAATTCTCCTTATTTGGCTTGTATCAAACCATCAAAGTATGATTCCTGTAGGCCTACCTGACTAAAGAATTATTCTGTATGTCATGAAGGTAAACCACACTACTCTGCCCGTCATTCCTCGGCTCAAATCTTAAAAAAAAAAAAAAAACATTCCATCCATAACATATCAGGTAATCTGCAGAGGTCTACTCACCATGATTCCTCCTCCAATAAAGCCTCCCATATATTTCACTTCATCTGTGAGCTTTGGCTCACTTTGGCTGTCTGCATTTGCATACTCAGTAGTGAAGCCAGGGAAGAAGAGCATGATGTTGCAGATGACCGACACCAGAGCCAGGACATAGAGAGGGATGGCAATAACCTTGGAGCATTTCCCTGTGCACATTTTGCCTGGTAGATGGAGAAGCCGTCCTTAAACAGAAGAAATCAGTTGTTTTGTACAGATTCGGTTGATCAAATTCCAAACCACTTCAGTGATCATATGCAACTGGTGGAAATTGATGATATCCTTAAATATGTTACTATGGGTGGAGCAGTGAAAGGTGGAGCAACAGGAGATAAGGAAACACAAGTTAATGATCATCTGAATTAGACCTAGTCTGTAATTTGTCTGATTGTGTGGGTGGAAATAAGTTTCCATTAAAATATGGCTTATTAGGTACAATAATTCAATGTCTTAGAGTCACGTGGAATGAAAAAATAAATAAAACACTGCAAGCTGTCCATGTTTTAGAAAATGTTAATTAATAATACACTTTGAATATCAGTGCTTTATTCTTTGCTGGTGGTCATTTTGGGTTGTGGATGTTCAATAATCTTAACAAGTTTTGATGTTTAATATTTTAGTTGTGCAGTTTGTGCTATGGTCAGTGGTGATCTCAGAATGGCTGAGTCAGATGCCACTATGTGTCATCAGAATGACAGGACACTGATAAAGACCAACCCTGTATTCTATAAGTGCCGATGACAGTGTTTATTTATCTTATCAGTTGATGGACTTCAGCCACACATTGTACAACATTGTAATCCCTTAATAGATAAAAACTAGTGCCCAAGTATACAACAGAAGCTTTCACTGAGGTTGTTGTCATCTTTATTGTGATGTAGAAACACTGCACCATCGTCACATTTTCCACTGAAGTTTGGTTTTTAATATCGGTGGTTATTATTTTGTCTAGTTTAGGGAATGAAAACCAGGGTCCCCTCCAAAATCTTAAAACAACTAAAATGGTGATAACTAAAATGACGGGCATCACCAGTCCACTGGTGATGTCATGGTTTAGACAGCTATTCCATAGTATCCAAATTAAAATGTCAGAAATGTTTTACAACTGTTGGTATGCTGAGTAATTAATGATAACTTTCTCAGGTCATGTAACACAGAACATTGACTGTCTGACTTAAAGCAATGCATTGGAAAATAGAAAGCATGGCGGTGGCGCACTGGAAAGCTTTGTTTTATTTTCTTTCAGTTGTTTTCTTTCAGTATGTTGGCCCTGCATTGAAGTGCTGTCTTAATGTGGTGAAGGACTGTTATCTGGAGTGTTAGCTCTTGGTGTGGTATGACATGGCAGTTTCAGGGTAGAGGTCAGACTAAGAGCAGTTCGGTGAAATGGCTGTCCACAAGAAACAGCTAATCTTTCCCCAGATCAGGCAGATCTGGAGCAGCCTTGCAGAGCCAGGCTTAGGGCAGGGGCTTTGTCAGCAAGCATCTATAGTAAGTTTCCACACAAAGAACTTTTAGTTCAGTTTGTCATGCTTTTAACATTGGTGCTTTGTTAAGAGCCAACTCCCATGTCCATCAGTTTTGGCAGCCAAGGATGCATCATCTACAGGTTATACAAAGCAGTAGGAGAAGATAGCAGCAAGATGGAGGAGTTGAATGTATTACTGTTTTTTTTGTTGTTGTTTTTTTATGTATCTTCCTAAACGGACTGCTGCACATTCTTTGCGGCCGGTTTTCTTTGCTGTCTCATTGAAGATGATGTCATGGTTAGTATAGAAAAACCAGCTATTCTGTAGTGCCCACGTTAAATCACAGTGGAAGCTGTAAGATGATAGGTGATTAAATGTGAGCTTTTGTGAATCACACAAACTTGTCTTAAAGCTTTTATGCAGAAAAATACTGATGTACGTTCATGATGGAAGGTTCTAGAGATATTTTCCATTAAACCCAGTAAAGCAAAGTCTTCATAAACAAACAATAATAATGTTGCGCTGAGGGTTTAGATAGAGCACCACCTCTGATTCAGTTCCTTCTATTTGACGCCTATCAGATTATGTAACACAGTTATAGGTTTCAAGGGTGAGCCAAACTGTTTATTGACACTTAAGTCATGATTTTCCACTGGTAATACGTCTCTGACGGCATTAATTCACATTGATCCAGACACACCCGCAACTTGGTGTGACAGATATGCAAACACATTCTATCATTTCATCAGTACTTCGTCTGAATTCAGAATATGGTTAGACTATATTTGAGATTAAATGTATATTAAAGAAGGAATATGAATGTAACATTCTGAGTGTGATGAAAGAGCGAAGAGTTACTGGCCAGAAGGAGCTGGACCTTCGGCTCCACCAATCACAGCGGTGGAAACACTTGTTGTCCTGCTGACTTCAGAGGATGGTTCACTTTGATGAAGGTGACTGATTTGTGAATTCTTTGGTAGTTTACATTAAAAGAAAAAGGCACAAAACATAAGAAAAAATATTTCAGATTTCTCATTGATTTAATTTTTTTCAGTTCAATTTTAAAATTTACTATCATCTAATCTAGTAATACAAGAATATTGTAAAACCCAGACATTAGTATGGATATCTATAACAATTAAAAATGTATACTAGTACATCTAAAAAATTAAGAATGTTGCATAAAAGCGCATTATTTGTTGCCAGTCATCTCAGAAAGTGACATTTGTTTATAATATGGAGTCAGAATAACACACAGATTGATATATTCCAAGCCTTTGTTTCTTGTAATATTGATGATTATCAGCAGGACGCTGCTGATGACCTGCAGATTTAAAACTGCAGGTCGTCAGGACTGGAGTTGAAAACTCCTAAATATGGTATGTCATGTTCATCCTATGAGTTCAAGTTTATGTTTAAAAAAGGAACACTATGTATCAACAAACATTTACATGTAAGTACATGAGATTTCCATTTCTGGTCCAATTGGCAGGTTGATGCTAAAACACATTATAAAAACAAGGATGAAAATTACATCACACTTCTAGATAAGTGAATACATTAATGATCATAAAATGCATATGCATTACATTACATATAATCTCAATACTTTAGGCTTTCTCAGAGCCATTTTTAAAGCTCTTAATAAAACACATTTTAAAAAAAACAAAAAGGGAAAGTACTCAATGGCGGCAAATTCACACCACAGAAAACAAGATTACAACAATCTAATGAATTAATGAAAATGAAAAAAAGTGGTCATTCATGCGTTATGTTAAGCTAAGTGCTCTTTGGACACTGGATCAACCGCAGCCTAGGCACAATTTCCCTGATTATGCTTTCATGTTAGGTTTTAAGCCTTAATGGAAAATGATTGATGTGTCCTGACATGACCTCTGACCTCAAAAGTAAAACCCCAATTTTATTTTGCCACAAAGAAACACAGTGATGCCCCACATTCTTACTAGAAATCAATTAAGGACTTTTGGAAGCATGACATTCATATTTTAACCGATCATTTTGACATTCATTCAGGTTTAGCTTACCATGTCATGTTTGCCAGCCGTCAGAGTTCACAGAATTGCAGTCACCCTCCAAAAGGTTGATGGAAATAATCTTTATTTTCAGGCAGCACATATGAAGAATTTTTCAAAGAAGGGGTTCAAAACATCAAACTTTGAAAATAGTGTACTTTTGACAATCATAATCAAAAAGTAGAATGATCACTCCTCGTGTGTGAACATGTGCTATTCAGTGGGATTGCTCAGCATAAACTTTGACTGAATTACGGTAACTCAATAAAGCTCAGGCAGTGGGATAATAATACACGAGGCTCCTAGATAAGTTGTAAATAAGCCACGCAATATCAGCACATCATTTTTGATGTAATTAGGTTCTGAGAACTCTGAAAGGAAGTCCATGTCCTGGTATAATGACATCAGCAGTATTCAGAGCCTTCTGTCGACTGACTTCCTGCACTGCACTGTTCATACTCAAATCCTTCCAGCTGTTGTCATCAGACCAGCACTCAAATAAGTCCCCTGCAACAAGGACAGTCCCAACAGATGTCCCCTCCACCTGGACACTGACGTCTTGTCCTGTGTGGCCCGGGGTGGGAACCACACACACCTGTGATGGAGGAAGACTGGATGAACACCGGATGCACTGAATTTAACAGTCTTCATAGAGATGGTTCACACATGATTTTCTTTAATCCATTTCACAGTGAGCGATACTTTGATTATTGTTCTGATTCCTGATGATTTCACTGTGATGCTAAAAAGCAAAAAGGGGTGGAAATCATCAGGAACAACGAATGACATAAAAATACAGAACTGCCACTTGATCTCACGGGACATTATTTTGGGGATATACCACGTGGCCCTTAGGTCCAATTATTTCATTATTCATAATAAATTTGTTCAAAACATATTGCAGTTCAGAATGAGGGTAAATGTTGCAACTTTTCATAAGATTCAAAACTTTTTGTCTTAATATTTTACAGAATGTTTTTTTTTTTTGTTTGTTTGTTTGGTAAAATCATTCACTCCCTGCCTGGTTCATTCCATCTGAACTTACAAGACAAAACTAAAACCTGAAACACCCCCTGGAGATTATTTATTCTGTTTTATTTAATGAATGTTCCTCGGACTCGACTAAAGAGAAAAGGAGATCAGTCCTTCTCTGTTGCTGCTCCTATTCTGTGGGATAATCTACATTTCCAGATTAGATCTGCTCACAGCCTGGATCATTTTAAATTACTTCTTAAAACCACTTTTTATTCTTTGGCATTTAAGTCGAGGCCTGATACTGTAGCTCTTCTGTTGTGATGGGGGGTTTTTTTGTTTGTTTGTTTGTCTTTTGTTTTACTTATTACTCTTATTATTTTAACATTATACATATTTTTTCATGCATTATTTTTCTTTTTCTTTTCATCAACTTATTTTATTAGCATTTTTTACAGCACTTTGGTGCAGTTTTAGAACCTGTTTTTAAAGTGCTCTATAAATAAATTTGACATTGAAACATTGGTTTGGGAGACGTTAACACTGAAATTCAGGAATGGCATCCCATCTATCCTAACTGTGCTGTGTTTATGTTTCTGAGGAGTTACATTTCTTTTCCCCGGGTCTACAGCCATTTTACTGAGCTGTCAGTGTGACTACAGCTTTCTCTGTAAGGGGTTTTGAGCAGCGCAGCCCAAAACTTCGATTGGCCAGTCAGCTGGCTGAAAGAAGGTTTCCTCAAATAAAATCAGTTATCTAGAAATAAACTTTGAGATCCTGCTTGTTTGTTTTGCAGCCAACTTGCAGAATCTACTGATTATTTCCTTAGACAGAAATTTTTCTAACCACTTTTAATTAAAAAATTGCACTTGACTGCATGGTTTAATAATTAAGATTAATTGGATATATTATTCGGATTGAATTATGTTGTTTTTTTGGGGGTTTTTTTTTTTTTTACATATGTTGTGAATTGCTGCGGAACAGTCCGTTGTACAATCGGAGCAGAACCGGATAGTCCAGATAGTCCAACTGATCTAATATCAGCTCTGTTACTAAATCACAATAAGAAGAAGAAAAAAAACAACTGTTTTATACAATAATTATTCTAACATTTAAAATCTAATAGCTACCTTATTTTAGCAAAAATAAAATAATTGTGGAATTTATATTTTGTTTGTTTTAAATCAAATTTGAAAAAGTAATAAGATCCTGGTATACAGTGTGAAGCCTAGTCCTTTATGGTGTTTTCACTCATTACACTGAGAATCTATCCAGGCCTACTGTATGTCTGCCTGCGTCCAGTTGATGAAAAACCAGGAGTTTAAGAACTATCGTTGTGTAGCTGCAACCTTTTCACGGACACAAGTTGTACAGAGCTGTGTATTCAAAGAGAGCCTTTAGACGTATGAATTGACAGATTAATTCAGCAAAAATCACAAAATCACTGTTGCGTTTAGGGTGAAAGATGGCGGTATTCTGACTTCCGGGGTTGTTACAATTAAGAATTCCGAGGTGAAGGAAACGCACCACATGAATCTTTCCAAAAAAAAACAGAAAGCAGAAGCCTCAGTCATACACAGACTGTTTTGGTGACGTTAAAATAAAGTGTTGCAGGCGATGTGATCCTTACATGATCATCCACAGTGTAGACCTGTCCCTCTGCCAGCTGGTTGGGACGGTAAATGTCCCCCTCACTGATATCATATCCCACTATAGTCAATGCAGAAGGGAAGAGACTCAGATTTCCAATGTGATCTGAATGTCCGTGAGTCCCCACCAGCAGCTGTATGTCCCCGGGCTCCAGGCCTCTTCGCTTTAATGACTGGAGGAGGAACTCCCGGTCCCACGGGCCCCCGGTGTCCACCAGAATGTCCATCACTCCCCTTATGAGGGTGATAGTCCCGTCGGCTCTAAACGACCCATCATTCTGAGGGACGCAGTAACCAACTTTAAGGACGGACACAGAGTACGGCTGGCCCGGGAAGTCCAGCTGAGTCTCTGACAAGCACACTCTCTGATACCGATCACACACTGCGGCCATCTGACCCTCAAACTCAAACGACTTTCTGAAAAAACACACCGAACTGCTGCTGCTGCTGTCTGCGACTCACAGGATGGGCGCTTCTTCTTCTTCTTCTTCTTCTTCGTTACAAGGACTGATCTATGGTGGAATGCTGCCCTCTTTTGGTCCAGACATGCAACTGAATAAAAACCTCTGCAAACGTTTGAAGAGTAAATCATGGTTAACTTTTTAGTGTTTTGTTATGATATGGATAACTCCAGCAAAATGCTCCGAAGTAAGGATGCCTTATTTTGAAATATTTTTTTTTCAAATTATGTTAGCATTAGCTATTCTAACATTTACATTACCTTTTAGATTCCAGCTAAGACTAAAAGCTAATATTAGAACCATAATGGGCTTTTTTTTTTTTTTTTATAAACAACTGCTGTTTGACGAAAACAAAGGACTGACTGTGGCACAACAACGTGTGTGATGAATTAAAATGAGTTGAAAATGGTTCAAAAAGTGTTGAAAGTAGAAACTGAATCTGAGTCTGAATAGTATGCACAGCGAAGAATAAAAACTTAGGCTATGCATGCTGCAAAAGGGAATTCTGGGGAATGACAGAATTCTAAGAAAATAATATTGTTTTGCATAAACTAAAAGATACACATTATTATTTTTATTTGACTAATTTATGTGTGTTGTCGTGGAAATAAACTATTTCCAAGTACTGTCCAGGTAAAATCACTCAATCAGGTTTATTCATATATTGTGCACAATACAGAGAGCTCATAAGAGAGACAATCAATAATCAAGCCAGTCTGGATGCAAATCTCTGCCAGGAAGAGACAACATGTAAGTTTTATGCAAGGATAAGGGATGGCAGCTGTGGGGAACAACCTTCCAACCTCGTACAAGTAACCCAAATAGTTCTTTTGGTGAGAGTTCACAAACATTTCATATGACATGACGAGCAGATGTGACCTTATTGTAATCTTTTCCATCACAGTGTTTATTCCACTTTGTTTTACTTTGTGGATTGAAAGAGCTTTGTCTGTTGTTATTATTTTATATTGTGATTGAAATCCCAACGTCTAATCAATATTGACTCAAAATATGCCCTGTGCCACTCTCTTCCTCCTCTTTGAGCTCTGGATGAGAGCATTTCCACAGCAAAATGTGGACGGACAAAAAACATTGGCTCCATGTTGAATCTTGACATTTAAAAAGTGGTTGGTGACTTACATGTTGAGTCAACATTAGGTTTTCAACCATAACTGATACTATATCAATGTTAAATCAACCATCATCTGACTTTGGATCTACGTGTACGTTTGTGTTGATTTTATATTGAATCAAATCTGAGGAATCAATATTGATTCATGTCAACATATATACTGTTGACAGAGATATGCTGCTGCTCATGCTGTGCAGATCTGCAGGTGTGTGTGTTAGACTCATGGCAGCAAACCAGCAAAAGGCAAAGAACTTTGCACATGCCCCCGTCTCCCCCAAGCTGACAGAGTGAGTCGAGTATTGTTGTTGGATGCAGGTAATGTCAGCAAAATGATGACTAGCTAATGCCAAAATTTCTATGTTCAAAAGTAGGTGGTACTGGTTACATTTATTGAGTAACTGTTTGGGGGAAAAGAGTAGTTTTACCACACTGTGCTCTTTTCTTTTATTTGGATTATATTATTATTGCTATTTACTTGAGTAGATTGATTATGCATTTAAAGAAATAGACTTCAGAGATTGGAAACATTAGATTCTTAGATTTCTGCAACATGTTTATGTCACTGTTTACATCCTTATTATTTATTTATGAATTCATAAAAACGGTTATATTATTTGAAAGGTTACATAATGGTTTGTTTATGTATTTATATTAAAGTAAAAGCTTGTTTACTCTACCCCATAAAATGAGTCAGGCTAATTATAATAAGCTAATTATAATTAGCTTAAATCATTGGTTACAATTCAATCTTTTTCTTTCTTTCTTTTTAAATTGGAACATTTACATTAAAACGACTGTTTAATGTAACATTAAAATGAATGTTGCATTTTCCTTTTCAGCTGCACTATGGAACTTCCTTCATCAAGCTCCAGCGGAACCTTTGTGTTTCACTGAAACTGCCGGGGACTTGTGACCGTAACACAGTCAAAAGTAACGTCATCGAACATGGCAGATACCTCAGATTATCCGAGAGGGGAATCGTTTATGGATCCTTTTAGGGGAATACTAGTGGCATATTTTATGCCAGAAATTTGCTACGATAAGTTCTTTCTGGATTTCGACTTTCTGGACGGTGAGTGGTCGGTTTCGTCATTTCCTGCGGTCGGTCCAAGGTGTCTCGTAATGATGGTAGCAATTAGGAGGGAAGTCTTCCGGGATTTATTGGTTGCCTGTTCATGCTTTTGTGTAAACCCCACATATCCAGACAAGTTCCTCATTCAGTTGTGTGAGTATGGCAAGCCCTTTTAACATAAATTCGGCTTCGTCTGACTATCCGGTAATTACATTGAAGATATCTAAAAATGCATTTTGACTAGACAAAACTACATTTTGACTATCCGGAATGATAATTTAAGATATCTTTATTTACATTTTGACTAGTAAGAATAATCATTCAAGATATCTTCAATTACATTTTGACCAGTCAAAATTCCTTTCAAGATATCTCGAATGACGTCACTGGATTCGTCATTTGACGGGATACATATCGGAATTACGATTTGATATCTTGAACAAAATTATCACTAGTCAATATTACAATTCTAGATATCTGAATTAGGAATGATGCGGAAGCCCCTTTGTGCTGTCCAACCAGTTGCCTGCAGATTTTTATGTTTCCTGCACAAAATTGTCAGTAAATGTCATAAATTAGAAAGAGCTCGGCAATGTTGGAAATGCGGAGAACGCAAAACTTCATAAACTATAAGACTGCTTCTGATATCTGCAAAAAAAAAAAAAATCTGTTTATTCAATTCCGACGAACCGAAAGCACTTAAAAACAACTTTGAAAAGCTAAAATTGCTATTGTCATTCCAGTTTCAGCATGAAAGTTGTGCATTTTCAAATATCTTTTTTCGGTTTTTTTCCTATTTTTTTATTAAACTTTCAAATTGCTACGTAAATCAGTGACGTTTTGCGTTTTGACTGGACAGAATACATATTCAAGATATCAATAATGTCATTCTGACTAGTCAGAATGTTAATTTAAGATATCTTAAATAGAAAAGCTGTGTAATTCAAGATATCTCTAATTCATTTAGAGATGTCGTAAAAGGAATTTGGAAAATTACAATTCAATATATCTCTAATTTAGTTTTGTCTAGTCATTATTTGCTTTTAAGATATCTATAATTTAATTTCCACTAGTCAAAATTACATTTCTCCTATCCAAAAATACATTCAAGATATCTTGAATTATGGACTCATTAGAGATATCTTTAATTAGAATTATGACTAGTCAAAACTAAAAATCGAGATATCTTGAATTTACTATTTGACTAGTCATAATTTAATTGTAGATTTCTGAAATGTGTATTTCAGATAGTCAGTAATTCATTGTAGATATCTTGAATTGAAGTCCCCATACAACTCAATTGGAAATCTGACGTCATTTCGACTAGTCAAAATATAATTAGCGATATCTGAAATCGCTAAAACGTCTAGTCATAAAGCAATTTGAGATATCTGAAATGTAAGGGCGGCAAAACCGAATTTACGTTAAAACGGCTTGCCATAGTAGGAGCATTCAGTGAAAGCTGCTCACCCGGAAGCCACGTCACAGCGCTGCGGGCTGCAGCAGTTTAAACACAGCCGATTAGGAATGAATGGGAACTTAAAACCTGGACATTGAAATTCAGTTAAAACCAGATATTTTACAATTCGTATGAAAAGACTAATGTGTCTTCTCTCTGACATTAAATCAAACTAGACTTTATCTGTCTTAAATCGGTTATACCTGAACTATTAACACATGCTACATGGAGTAAAAATGAGGGATTTTTTAAACAACTTTATTCATATTCAGAAACGTGCACGCCTTTTCTTATTGAATGACTTCAGTCAAACATTTCTAAATGCCATAGTTTCTCAGATGGATGCAGGCTCTCCTTGTTGAAGAAAAAATGTTACGTTTGGATTCATCTCTCCATCATTTATTAATTTTCACTCCATCTAATCTGACAAACAACTCCCACTGTGTCTCCATCCATAAGCCAGTAGGGGCGGCATGATGCCAGACACTTTTGACACTTTAATAATTTTCATCACTTGTTCACTTTCGTCTTTACCAAAACCTTTTTTCAACCCAGGATCCCTCTGCCATTTGACCAGCAGAGGGCGATGTTGGCCTGTCCATACTTCTTTCCAGGACTCTATTTGGGTGCGTGGTGAAGTGAAACCAGGCCTGCAGGGTTGTGATGTTGTGAATGGTGTTTTGCTACAACATGGATTCATCTTGCTTTTTCCTTCATATTCTGAATGGGATCATCTTGGTCCATAAGGTGATATGGAGCAGCTCTAACCCAAACAGATCTACTTCCATTTAATCCAGTTTCATTTACTGCAGTTTGTTTATCTGGATGATTCCAGGTCAAATAAAATGAATGATTATCTCCTCTCTATATCTGCTGTGTTCATGTATTTCATTCCTTTTTGTTTTGTTATGTTTTGTTTTTGTTTTGTTTTTTTGAACTAGTACCATGTCTGAAGATTGTACTGAGCAAAGCCCTGGGGATCGGCATCATCCTGGGATCAGTGCTGGGTAAATCATTTATTTCTCTTACTCTTTTTATTTATGGCTTTAACCATAACTGTTTAAATAAAGCTGAGTTGTTTCTCTCCTCAGATATATTTACAAAAATATTCAACTGACTAATTATTCTTGTGATTAATTGGTATTGGCAGTAGAATTTGATTTTGAATTTAAATAAAGCTTTTTTGTGACATAAATATCCACTCAGACATTTCAGGGTAATTTTGGCCTACCTTACAGCTGGATTTTAAATTACAAATTCTGTTTTGTTTTTTGTTTTTTTTTGTTTTTTTGTTTTTTTTGAAAGAATTAATTAATCATCATGGCAGCCCAATCCTGCTGTCCTGATCATTCCCAGCCTTCCCAGCAGCAGGGAGAAGAATAAATTCATTTTAAAATTTAAAGGCATTTAGCCTCCAGAGGTTGATTTAATTGGTTTTCTATTTATTATGCAAACCTACAATAATTTCTTTTTGAAACCCAACACATATTGCTGGAGCGACAGCTTTAAGTTCAGGTTGAAGGCCTCCCGGCCATTACTCTAATCGTTAGTGTCCTTCACTGGTTCTAGAATAGATTCAAGTCAAGGTTTTAGCATGGCTGGTCCAACTTGTAAATTTTTCAATCAGAAGAATCTAAATCTAGCAGCTAACGCCTCCTGACCTCCACCAGCGCTGTCCTCTGTAGGCTGCATCCATGTAAATCAGACGTTTTTCTTTCTCATCTGATCTGAACCAATTCACATCCTTTTCTTGTTGGTGCTGCTTAACTTCAGTCAGGTCCTCCGCTCGATGAGACAAAAATGGATTGAGGATCTCTTTAGATAAACGTCCTCTTGTGTATATCTGTAACACCCGTAACATTTCTGCTTCCACTGTTCACAGTGAAATTACCTCAGATCATAAAACTGATGAGAGCAAAGAGTGCAGAGGGGCTAAGCTTCAACTCTGTGCTCCTGGAGCTGCTAGCCATCACTGGAACAATGGTCTACAGCATGTCCAACAAGTTCCCTTTCAGGTCTGGACCTCATGCATGTTTAACTCTGTGTTTCTTATCTCTACTCTTTGATTTGATCATTGAAGTAACGTGCTGAATGTGGCCGCAGTGCCTGGGGTGAGGCTCTGTTCCTCATGCTGCAGACGGTCACCATCGGCTTCCTCATCCAACATTATGGAAGGAGAACCGGCATAGGTAAGACCGAGCACACTGTCACACTGCAGTTAGTACTGATTGTGGTTATTTGCTGTTGACCAGTTACACTGGTCTACAGCCAAAATACTGTCTGGGATTTTTATCTGTATTAACAAGTTGGGTTTTTATTCAAAGATCGACAACACTGGGTTACAAAGAAATATTTTTTGGAAGTTGTCTATGTCTTTTCAACTGAATTATGACTATTTTGTAACGCTGAATCCAAAAATGACATTAATTTTTTCCAATCAGGTCAAGTTTTTATTCTAATTTGATTGAGGGAAATTTGATCTTCTGACTAAATTAATGACATTTTTGTGACATTATCAGTTCATTTCTGTTAATATTTCTCAGCCAAAAAAACGTTTCAGGAGAAAAAAAATGTTTTAATTAATTAAATGTTACAACCTTGGATTTCTGCAGCTTGAATAATAAACACTGATAAGGATAAGTACATGTGAATTGAACATTATATCTTCATTGTGTAAAATTCTCCGTCTCTTTTCTGTCCTGATGGAATCTCTCCTCCTGCTCGTCACTCATTGATCAGATTCTCAGGAAACTGATCCAGATGTGAGAACAAGTCCTGCATTTTGATGCTCATGTTGCTCCATAGTTCAGAAAGTTGACCTGACTGAGCAAAACCAACGTGATTTTAGGATTCAGCACAACAACATGACCCTAAAATGAATTATAGTCAAAACCGACTTTTTTTGCGTCTGTAAAATTACTAAATATAGTGAAAGTCACTAAGTTGGCAACAGTTGGTAACAGCTAATAACAGAGCTAAAGGGGAAAGTGGCTGATTTTCAGACCCTTACTACAGTTGATAAGATCAGTTTCACATCAAAGTATCGACTGATGGCTCAAAATGAAGGAAATTAGATAAATGGATTAGCCGACATGTCGGTGCATTGCTGGTAGTTTTAGTGGCTGCTGTAGATAGATTTGGTTAAATTGTTTAAAACATTTAAAGTCATGTTTAAATTCAGTAAAGGTACAGTCAGATAAACACCAAACTGTTAGACATAGAGCTAAATGTCTGTATGTGTCTTCCAGGTCTCTTGTTTCTGGTGGTATATTTCCTCCTGCTGGCCGTCCTCCTGTCTCCGGTCACTCCCATGTCGGTGGTCACCAGCATGCAGGCCTTCAACATGCCAGCCATCATCATTGGCAGGGTGGGCAAAACCTTCATGTCTCTGCATCACACTGCCTGGCCTTTATCATGCTGACAAGTAACTGACCTTGCTTCTGGGTTTCTGAGTTATATATATATATGTGTGTGTGTGTGTGTGTGTGTGTGTGCATGAGTGGGACAAACAGAATGAACAGGTATAAAAAGAAGAATAGTTTGAATGAAGTTATAAGTGACAGGATCACAGCAGGAAACCGGCTTACTGCAGCATCTGCTGGTTAGGGAGGCACTAATATGAACATTTTGGTTAATATTGATACCTTATAATAATTTTGCTGTTATGGCCAATAACCAATATTTCCTGCTAGTATATACATTCCCCAACACCTTCAACACCTTGAGAAAAAAGCTCCCACACTGCTGACTTCAGCACTGCTTCTCTGCATAAATTAAACTCCCATAATCCTGTGCTGCATCACTATTAATGTCACCTGACCACATCTCTCCAGAAACAAAGCAGACATGCATGATGGTTGTTGATATCGGCCCGGTTTTAGTGATCAGACCGATACAATGCGTTAAAATGACCCTGGGCCGATAGTGATGTTACTGCGAATGTCCGACTGACTGACTCTGACCGTTCCAGCTGATCCAGGCTGCAACCAACTTCCGTAACGGACACACGGGCCAGCTGTCTGCCATCTCCGTCTTCCTGCTGTTCGCCGGATCGCTCGCTCGGATCTTCACCTCCCTGCAGGTGAGAACAGGCTCGTCCTCCGTCTTTGTTCCTGTACTGACGGAGGAGCAGCGGGAGGTTCTCTTTAAGCTCATATTACACAAGTTGAACACAATTTAGAGCCAGTTTCATCACCGGTGTATTTTTGATGCTCTGCTGGGTTTCCTTAGATAGAAACTTTAAAAAACAAAATTAATCGAAATTTATTTAATATTAATAAAGTAAAAAATGCATGGTGTGGTACATTACATTAATGAATGAGAAAATAAAATGAAAATTTTAAAAATGACATAACAAAGAAAAAGAAACAAAGTATTAAACTTTTTAGAATTACTGTTTGATAACTAGGATCAATGGGAATGCACGTCAACTGAAATAATAATTATTGTTATTATTATTATTGTAAAGTGCATTGAGATGAAATTCATGACATTTTTTGCTGTAGAAATAAACTGAACAGAATAGAATGTTGTCTTCTCCCAGGAAACCGGGGATTCGCTGATGGCTCTGACGTATGTCATATCCTCCACATGCAACGGCATCATCACTCTGCAGGTCCTCTACTACTGGAACAGCAGCCCTGAACGCAAGAAGAAGAAGAAGAAGAAGAGGGCGTAAACAGTCGACAGTTGTAGTGTTGTTTATGAGCGGTTTTCGAATTTCTCTTCCTCAAAACCCGCAGAGCTCCCAGACAGCAAGTGGAGCAGCACTAATGTCCCATTTCAGGAAGAGATTAATTTTCCAGACCAGAGTGCTGATGTGCAGCTCCTGGCTACATGACTGTCAGCCGGGGTCCGGATCGCTCTCCCATCATCATCCAGTGATCACATTCCAGGGAAACGTTCCTCATCATGACAACCTGTTCTGACGATCAGGATTAATAAATGCTAAAGTTCTGTGTGAGCCTTTATTTCTTTTCGTTTTCTCACATAAAATCCAATTCTGGAAATCATAACTTTTTTTGTTGTTGTTGTTTATTGAAATCTTGATATGTGATGGAAGAGTATGAATATTCAATTTCCATATAAGTGGAGCTGCTGCTGCAGTTCCAGCCTGTTTTTCTTTTGAATCTGATGTAAAAAGCTTTAGAATCAATGAATTGTAACCACGCCTGCAGCTTTTCACACGCCACCGCTCCACTGGCGTGTAATCAGGCTCGACGTCATTATGTGCAGTAAAGGAGGAAGTTCTGCTTTAGCAGAGCCAACTGTCAGGAAGTGAATCATCAAACTGAAATGGATCCTGAGTCTGGCTGGTAAACAGACTGGTTTGGTTCTGACCCAAACACCTCTGACTGATTTATGATGTACTGCACTGCTTCAATATATAAAAGCATAACTGAAATTGAACTTATTACGGTTTTCCTCAGTTTCTTTGGTGATTTTCTCATTTAAATGAGCTTTTTTTGTGTGTGTCCTGTTTGTGTTACCATGGAGCTCAGTCTGACAGATAAATGAATACAGTTGAAAGCGGAAGTTTACATACACGACAATAAAACAAGACACACATTTGAAGCTTTTGGCTTTGAAAAAAGTCATAAAAATAGGCTTTAAACATTTTCTCTCATCATTTTGGCATTTAGCAAATAGAAGTTTATTCTGATTTCATATCAGCAAGAAATAAAATGTTGATATTCTGATTTCAACAATAGATCCTTTTACTCTATTATCTTGTTTGATGCATTAAATTAAATCACTACTTTATTTTGTCCTTTATTTGCAGCAAATTCTTCCTATGTGAATTTCTGTTACTTTTGTCAGCTTTTTCTTGTCTATAGTATAATATATTCAGTATAATATTCAGTAAAGGAATGACTGAATTGTGCATTCTCTTATTGGACCTAAATTCAACTGTTCTTTCAGCAATGCTTAAAAAAATGTATTCTGTCATTTACGTGCACTATACATGCGTTGGTAGGTTGATATATTGCAGATTCAACCTCACTGTGTCAAGGCTGAACCTTTCTGGATGGGTTTTTATGACACAACTTTCCCAGTGGCAGCGTTGCTCTAAATATTTTGGTCTTTCTCAGTAGGATCTGTTTCTAATTCCTCCTCTCCTACCTGCCAGAGTTTTCACTAAAGAAGGAAAACAAGATCTGCTGATGAATAAACGTTTGATCCAGGAGAATCTTCCATTGAGATCTGTTCACTTCAAACAGGTTACGACCGGATTGTCTCCTCAGTTTGCTCTTTGAAACCCCATCGGTGACCACTACCCTTTCCAGCAGACGAAACTCTCACAAACACTGAGAATGACCACCGCTCTTTGTGGACTCCTAAGTCACTCTCAGCACATCCATGGCAACCACTTGTTGAAGCTTCACTGCCTGTTGCCGGGCAATGTGATGTACTGGAGCAGAAAATCCCTCCATTGACATGCTCTCCGCCTCCTTTGCGCTCACCCTTCTCCCTGCCCTCCCACTGACCACTGTCAAAACAACCCCAGTTTGTGCTCCCCTTCAGTGGGACGCTGGACGAGTGATGCATATTTTTAGATCTCCCCCTTCTTGTCACAACACAGCTATTAAAAAATGATGTAAGGAAAAATAGCATAGATTCTTTGGATTCTATCAGAGAGGGAATAACAAGTGAAAGAACAAAGTAATGTTTTTGCTCCAAACATTCTGTGTTAGTTTAAGTTCACCTTCCAGTAAAAAGTATTTTCAGAATAGCCAGTTGTGTCACTTTCTGGGTTATGGAGGAACTTTTCCCACAAGTTTTCACACTAACGTATCCAGTTCTATGCACATCTTTCTTTTCTTCCACCTGCATTGTGTTCCTCAACAGTTTTTTATTTTTGGTCATTTGTGCATGTTCCATGTTTCTATTGTTTCTGTTGTATATTTAATACTGCGCTAAACTTACACTAAACTTTACTTAACTGTAGATTTCCACTGAGAGTTGAAAACATCATTTCTCAGTGGACATCATTCAAAATGCTGTAGGGATTTGAATGTTGCTCAGTGTTTCGTCTGCTGGAAAGGGCGTATTTACAAATTGTATCTTGAATGACCTGCAATGTTTGCTTGCTTTGGCTAAAACCTCCAATGTTGCATTTTTCCCAGTTGTTTTTCTAGTTGTCATTAAAGTCCAATTATGCTGGAAAATAAAGAGAACATGATTGGAACATTCAGTTTATATTCCAGACTTCAATTAACAGGCCTGTATCTGTGCAATTTAAAGTCCACATTGTCGTGGAAAAAAAGTAATTCTAAGCACTGTCCAGGTAAAATCACTCAATCAGGTTTATTCATATATTGTGCACAATACAGAGAGCTCATAAGACAATCAATAATCAAACACAGTCTGGATGCAAATCTCTGCCAGCCAGAGACAACATGTAAGTTTTATATAATGATAAGGAATAAAAAACAAACTGGTCCTGATGCAGCTGTGGAAAACAACCTTCCAACCTCGTACAAGTAACCCAGATAGTTCTTTTGGTGAGAGTTCACAAACATTACTAGCAGATGTTACCTTATTGTCATTTTTATCATGACAACATCAACAGGTCTTCCACTGGAAATGTCCCAGTTCTAACTGGGAATTCCAGCTTCCAGGTTCAAATACGTCACAAATGCTGTTATTATTATTATTATTATTATTATTATTATTATTATTGAAACAGGAGCCTTCTAACACTTCTGATTCTAATTCTGACAAATAAGTAACTAATTTGTTGTTAGTTTACCACTATAGTTTGATTCTCTGATATTAGTTGAATTGAACTGATTTTAATTGAATGGGAAATTGCACTTATTGCACCTTTAGCGAGATGCTAAATCCAGTCCGTAGGCCCATTAAACAAACAAGGATGTGACAACGATGTTGGTTGATGGGTGGTTCTTCACTTTACACACTGTTCAGAGATCATCATGCAGTTGTTTGGTGTTCAGTAAAAGACATGCATCTCTTGGATGTGGTGTGGTCAGAGCAGGGTGTCCTATCAGAGGCCACATCAGTTCTGCCATGTTAAGTTCAGGTCCTGTCCTTGGTTACATTGCTGCTTATTTTCCCGTTTTATGTCAGATTATTGTCAAATAAAGGCTACTGGAGCCAAAAAAAATATATACAAAATTGTTAAAAAAAAAAAAAAAAAAGAGAAAAAAAAAGATTGTATTTTTGTCCAAGTATTTGAAAGAACTGCCTGTCAGTGTTTCCCTGTGTGAAAATCACAACATCGTCTGCATTCATCACCAAATGAAGTTGGGAGGCAAAACACAGTGAAGGCTCCCAGAATGGAGCCCTGTGGAACCCCAACATTCTAATCAAGGCGGGATTATTTCACACCATTTACAGGAACGCTTGGAGTTTGGTTCATTTGGTGGATTCTAAACCATAATTTAGCGACTATAGAAACATGCCTTCTTAGGATCTAGAAACAGCGTTGGCATGAGCCAACCTTATGAGAATTTTGCTCCCACTAGTCCCAGTAGGAAACATTTTGCCAATAAACCTCCAGCAGCTGTCTGTGCGCAGTAATTAGATGCTGCAGTTACAGACCGGGCTTTTGGCAGCAGCAGAGAGTCTGAGGAACTCTGGCTCTCTCCTCAGCATCTGTTCTCGGCTCCTTCTCCCTCCCTGCTGCTGATCCCCATGCCCTGCGTTTTTCTCCTCTCCCCTCCCCTCGGTGACCGATTAGCCGGTGTGGGGTTCCCTCCTATTTCCATGAGAAAGGCAACGGTCGATGAAAGGGTTAAGCCCGAGGACGCAGCCCCCCAGAAAGCAGCCCTAATTTTCTGCTCGGTGGGGGAGTGAGGGAAGCGGGGCGAGGGAACAAAGACGCCCAGGGGAGGAGCGGAGACTGCGGCTTTACTATATGCACCTGCGGCCTGAAAAGCCACAGACAATGCGCCTCCGAAACGGCCAATTACGGCCAGTTTTCTAAGGGGTGACCTGGAGGAGGAGGGTGGCTGCTGAAAGGGAAAGGGAGGGAGGAGAGGAAAGTGAATTTTAAAACAGGTTAAAGATAAGAAAGTAAATAATCATTGGAGACACTATAAGACCCCCCTCAGATCTCCACGAACTTCCCCACTCGGGTTCTGTTTCTTAAAGAAATGTGGGCTGGTGAAGATCCGTGAGAGCTGCAGGCAGTGGAACCTGTGGGACCAGATCCTCCACTTCAGACTAGTGCAGCCTTACAGGAGTCAGGAAATTACACATCTCATAATCAGTCTTCTGGAAAAAAATGAAATAAAATACATTTTAATTAGGCCCTATATGTATTTTATCTAGCTGAAAGCAGTTTTAAACTAATTCTGCTTTGGTATATAGTTTGATGTCAACTTCCAATCCTTTGATATTCCACAAGTTTTTTTCTGGAGGAATCACATCTGGAATCTGCTGTGAACATCTGATTTTTATACATATATATTATATTCAGATGGACCCGACAGCACCCAGGACTTTAAAATGTCTTTCAGCTCCATTTTAAAGGTCGTCACCAGTTCACTAAAGAGGAACGAAAAATGCTTAATATCACAAACAGTGTGTGGGAAAACGTTTTGTGCCCATATGGAGGGAGCGTGAGCAGTCAGATCAATAAACGCTGAAGTTGAGAGAGTTTGCAGCTGTGCTAACAGTTTGCCATGAAGGACATATCAGCAATGACTGTAGTTTCCTATCAGTCTGCTAAAGGTTATTGAGACCATATCTAAACTGATTCGGACAAAATACAGCAATCAAACTGGTGTGGCCACAACGAGGTTCACATAAAACCAGGAGTGAGTTCCAAACTCACTCAGATCGTTGGTGTGGACCGAAATGCTGAGTGGCAACTTGTTGCTGTTAAATTTGTTTCTAGATTTTAAAATATTTTTCACACTTTAAAATGTTTTTAATCTGGTTTAGATTCCGTGAAAGATTTCTGGTGTTTTGTCAACACTTTAGGCTTGTTTTGTAACCTTAGCAACCAGAGAGTTACAAGCGGAAATGTCACTTTGAATTGACATTTCAACGTGTCACATGCTATTACCACGAAGGGAGAGGAAGTAGAAATACCTTGTATTCATCTGGACAGACTGAACTGGAACTGCAACACTGCCGGTTTCAACCAGGGACGGAGCAGACTGTAGTTCAGGAAGTCAACGTTCGCCAGTGTTCATCTTCTAGATGTCCGTCATGGAGGATGGAATCTCCTCTGGCAACATTTGTTGAGGCAACCAAGCACTCAAACAGCTGAACAAGCTGCTGAAAAGCCTGCTCTGCTGTGGGGACGGCTCTGGGGCTGAATGTGCAAAAATAATGCTTCATAAACACTGCAAGTCTACAGATGGTTTTCAGTCAGAGGCTTCAACAAAGCCACTGCAGCACAGACCACTACACGAATCCCATCCGACCCTGTTATCTGCAATAAAGAAGCTCTGAAAGAGGAGCCAATAAGAACTCATCAAATTTCCTTCTTTTTTGAGATAAATGTTTGAAACAAAACTGCAAGTGAAGGCAACAAGATGTGCATCATTGTTCCAGAGTTTTTGATGCATGCAGTGGCAGACCATCTGGGTGCCAGGGGCCACTGGCTCCAACGTCAGGTCATTGTGACATTTGCATCTTAATGCTGGGAGATAACAAGGGCCATGTTATGTACAGATAAAAATATAGCTGCATCAGTTTCACCACCACTTACAGCATTCTAGATTCACTTGCCTCTGGACCTCTTGGATGCCAAACTGCCGTTACCCGGCAACCTGGACACTTCACTGGTTTCCTGATCAATCGGCATATTTTAACACCTCGCAGACCTAGACGTTTTTAAACTTGTGAAGAATCCAAATCCTCTCCCATGAGTACTACTGTGGACTTTTCCCACATCAGTTTAACAACCACAGAGAAGTCAGTGTGATGTTTAAGACAATGAAATGCGTCACAAGTTCACACTTTGTTTAGCTCCTGGTAGAACATAAATTTTCTGCCCTTTTGGGGGGCAAAATAATCATCTTTCACAACATTAGAGTTGGTATGTGCTTGAGACCCAATAAAACATTCAACAAGAGAACATTACTACTAGTTCTGGAAAAAAAAAAAAAAAAAAACGTAACTGACAAGTGTGCCATAAGAGTTTTAATCAAAAAGCAACCAAGACTCTGCATTAGAGTCAAAAAATATGGACAATATTTACAACAGTGTATCCTGTGACTCTACAATGCAGCATTTGCATACACTTACACATACTCTACAAAGTATTCAGTAGAAAAGTTACCTTTTAATATACGTGGGTAGTAATGTAAACATTCAGATATTAGTGTAACAGAAGTGATTTTCAAACACTTTTGGTATTCATTCCCAGTGTCTGCTTGGTTTCCAGCAGAAGTGTTTTAACCACATTCAACATCCTGTGTGTGCAAGCTGCTGGGACTCCAGCTCTGCCAGAAATAACCTCAAATTCATAGAAAATTAAAAAAAAACAAAAAAAAAAACATATATATATAGTAACCTATTAATCATTTTTAAGGAGAGAGGTTTGTCCATCCTTTTCGTCTATACTAACAGAAATATGACTTCTCCGAAATGTTTTAACTCCAGCCCAGAGGAAAGTGATAACACTGGCAGAACAATGGATATTTACATGCAGAGAATGATTCTAAAAACAAAACAAAAAAAAAGCAAATAAAATTCAAATGCAGAAATAATAAAACATCTCAAATCTGAAAGTGGAATCAATTGATTTGATGCGAACAAGAACCCGCTCCATGTTCCAGACACATTTTGAGCAAAACGCAGATGGAACTCTAAATGCTCTTGGTTTCGTGTAGATCTGGTGCCGATTGTCCAACAGGTGCATCAGCACACAGGACTTCAACTGGGAAAAACCTAAAAAGGGAGAAAGAAGCGGAAAGCCAAATCCAGTGCACAAAGTTAACAAAAAGATTTTAAAAGTTGTGCATTTTTTTTCTGCCTCTGAATCATCATAGACCCAGTAACAGTTAATGACATTAAATGAGTGAGTGGTGGTGGGGGAGGAGGTTCCAAAGCTCATCTCCATTTGTGCTTTTTTTTTTTTTTTTGAAAAATGACTCTGTGGCAAGAAATTCTGGGCTGCAGGGCAAATGTTAAACCTTTTGTAATAAGTGCAGTCAACCAGTGATTGTCCACAATGAGTCATGAAGACCACAGAGGCTAGGAAAGGTTAACCTTGCACTCAGTACCAGGGAGCTAAAGTGGTAACCCCTGAACCTGCATGCAGCTACAACAGGTGAGGGACAGTGTGTGCTGGTCACGTCTGTCAACAAGCTGGAACGTTAATCTAAGACTCATATAAAGGCATGTTTCGTCAAATAGACCAAAACCCAAAGACTGAGGTTAAAGCATGTGCCAGCTGCAATGGTCTAGCTCCGTCCTGTAGGACTCCTCACCTCATTCTCTTGTTCAAGTCCATGTGCATCAGCTGCTTTTCTCATTCCCAATCCCACCCCAGGATTCCCACTTCTGTCCTAAATGTGCGTAAGTGGCACAGTTCCACTGAGGTAGTGCTGCTGGACACTGGTGTAGCCCCTCTGTGCAGTCGCAGGATCGGAGGAGTCCCCTCCAGGTCCAGGAATGTACATGCTGATCATGTCCCTGAGGTCCCCCTGCAAAGCCCCTCTGTGGTGGTTTGGCGTTCCTGTTGAGGGCGAATGGGCCACCGGTTCTGCCTTCACCATGGGCATGTTCACCGGGCTCAGTTGCTGCGGACTGCTGCTGTATGACATGGGACTGCAGGGGAGAGAAAACGCAACAAATTAAAGCCACACTTTTTTATTTTTGTGGGTACAGAGATCAGAACTAGAGCATTGAGTTTGAGAAGCTTTACACTTGCACAACTGTGGGCTGGGAAAAGTATTAATGTGGTTCAGCAGCATTTTGGGCAAACCACAAAATGCAGAACTATGAAGACAAATTAATTCAAGATGAATGATAAAGGCTGAAAGTAGAATGTTTGAGAATTTAACGTTAGATATGAATGCTGACATGAATCTGTTAAATACACCTGAACTCTGAACCACTTTGAGCCCAAAAATTAAAAGAAGAAAAAAAAAAAAAGGGGGGGAGGGGCTGGGGGGTCTAGTTTCAATTTTACCAAACTAAAATTCTTTATTGGCTGATTTGAGTTTACAGCTTCCATTTTACTGTGGAAACAAGATGGCTTCTCTTCCACTAATTGACATTTTTTGCCATGTAAAGCAGTGTAGGAGCAGAAAAAGAAAATCCCAGCTCAGAACGAGCAATCGCACCATATAGGCCAGGAAAATAGTGCATCAATCGTGACTTGCATCTGCGTGTTAAGGCAAGGCAGGGATCGTCTTCAGCGCAACACACCCTACAAACTGCAAGCCTTCATTCCTCATGTGGGTAAACAGGATTTACCCACAAGACGTTAGAAACAGTTTTCATCCATTCCAATGCCACGTCTTCAACAATTCTGCACAAGATTTGAGTGAACAGCATCATGCACACATGACTGTTTCCCCATTTGTGATATCATAGAAGACTTACTGAAGTCTTAAGATGACAGCAAAAGTAGGAAGTTAAGTGATGCAACAGAGGAAGAGTGTACACAAAATCTGCCAACAGCCAGTCAGTTCAGAGGTAAGCCAGCCAACATGTTCCACTTCCTGACACATAGGATTAGGTTTATTAGTATTCTTTTATGGAAAAGACCATCTAATAAATGATCGTAAATCACAACAGTATGCTACACCTCAAGAACGTTCCAACAGTTGTGGCCAGAGCTTTGTTGTGCATGTTTCCTTTCCTCAGCTGGCTGATTCCACTAAAGAATTTCCATGGTTTTTGTATCAGTCAGTGTATAAAACCGTTCTCTAACTTAGGTCCAGTGGAAAAAGATCCAATATGCTTATTGTAAAAAGCCAAACTCTGACAGCCATCTTCTGCAGGCAAAACAGTCTTCACAGCATCTCTACACAACTCTGGAGAGAAACAAGAAAATCCCAGTCTGAACTGCAGCGCTTGACTAAACTTGTGTAGCAAACTTTGGGCTGAGCATCAGAATTGGTAAATGTTAGAAGGCAACTTAAGAGTACAGAAAAATACTACACCGAACAGCAAATTTGTATAAGACAGTAATGGCTTAAAAAAACAGAAGCATCTTATCCCAGATCTGCTGGGTTTAAGGTCCTCATGTTTCTCAGGGCACACAGTTTGTAGTTTGAGGAAATTTAAATAGAAGACAAAGCTCTCCGATCACTTAGGACAATGGTTTCAAAGAAATAGTGGGTGGCCACACACAGAGCAGCCCTGCCCGTCATCAAGTCCGCTTGATCAACATTCCAGGCAGGACCCAGCCCAAAATCACAGCCTCTGGCATAACAAGTAGGCAACAGACAGAACTCTGTTCCATGTTTCAAACGCTCTCAGGGACTGAATCATAACCCGACTGGGCCATAATTTAAATCTGTTAAATAATGGTCCAGTGCTTTAAATCAAATTCAAACCGTTTTCAAGCCAAAGGTAACAATGGAAGTGGATTTAATGTCCAAATCATTAAAGACACATCTGCACTAAGAATTAAAGTGCAGACATGTGGAAGTGTAATGCTAAAACAGTTTAAACAGCCCTCAAGTAGAAGACTGTGTAAGAATAAATTCAAAGTCGACCAAACACGGAGTTGAAAATCCTTCAGTAAATCAAGCTGGACAATAACCTGGTGGTCAGGTTACTGTCCAGCTTGAAACCTTTCAAATTCATTCTGAATCCGACAGGTTCGTTTTGACAAACTTTCTGGGAAAGGTTTTTTTTTATCATCAATTAAAATAACTACACTATAAAATAATTAACACATCCACACAATCTGCTGGATTTCTTTAAGTAAAAACTTTTTAAATTAATTTAGGACCCCCGGCTGAATTTTGTACCACAAGCAAACAATTGTGAAACGGTATGACAACAAAAAGATGAATTTAATGCTTAAAATAAAGAATCATTTACTGTTTGATAAAGACTCATATGAGACTGAACTCTACAGTGTTTAGAGACAGGATTTGACTACATCATCTATGTGAAATATATAAAAGTGACTTTATTGACCTGCACAGAGAATATTTATACATTCAAGTGTGAAAGGCGGCAGTTATGTTAGTGGAAGTTGTGGTTCAGAGTTGAGTGGATGATGTTCCTGCCTGCTGACGGAGGAGAACCCACCTGTAGGAGTTGGCTCCGCTCATGTACGTCTGCGCCGCAGTCATCCCGGGCGGGTACTGGAGCGCGGACAGGTCGTACCGGTGCAGCTGCTGCGTGTAGCTGAGCGCCTCGTTCTGCATGCCGGTGTAGCCCCCGGTGGGGGCCCAGCCGTAACCCTCCATCCGGGGACTGCCGCCTTGATTCTGGGCCGCCGCCGTCAGTAGGTTCCCTGCCGACAGCGGATACTTGCCCACCTGAGCGTCCTTCTTCAGCAGCGGCTTGGTTTTGCGGCGGGGTTTGTATTTGTAGTCGGGGTACTCCTTCATGTGGACGGCCCGGAGTCTCTTGGCCTCGTCGATGAACGGCCGCTTCTCAGCGTCGGTCAGAAGTTTCCACTCGGCGCCCAGTCGCTTACTGATCTCGGAGTTGTGCATCTTGGGGTTCTCCTGGGCCATCTTCCGCCTCTGCCCTCTTGACCACACCATAAAGGCGTTCATGGGCCTTTTGACTTTATCCATGGGGTCGCCTCCAGGTGGACACGCTGTTTTCGGGAGAGAGTTCCCGTTGGTCCCCATGCTCCCGGTGAGGTTGCCGGTGATCGATGACATCCCGCTGGTCTGGTGAGTCTGAGGCTGGCCGCTTGGTTTCAGCTCGTGTTCCATCAAGCTGTACATGTCGGCCAGGTGAGTTAAAGACGACTTTGGAGTGAGTGAAATACAGCCGAGCTGCCGGTGACTTCAACTTTTGCTTCCCAGCCGGTTAGACCAGGTGATTTAAATTAAGTTGCTAATTACCCGCGTCACACCCGGGAAGCAAAACTAGCCTGGCGAGATCCACCTTTTCTACTTTCCGTGTGATGCCGTTGGGGATGTCATTACTTCTCTACTTCGGGTTTTGTCTACACTGAAGAGTGTGAACTCCGCGTCCAGCAGCTGTCGAGCGGCCCCAACATCTCACACTGAAGCGACTCATCTGCCCCGGAGCTCAAACAGACCAACTCTGTGCTGCTGCACATCAGCAGGAACCAATGGGAAAGCAAAAAGCTCCAGAGGGCCATTTGAATGTGAATAGCTTCCGACGCTGCAGAGACACTTGTTGATGACTGAGTTGGGGGGGCGATCCGGGTGTCATGGGAGGGGGCGCAGGCCCCCACATTTAAGAGTAACTCGCAGACAACGTTTTGCCACACTGTTCATTCTCAAAAAGAGATTACTATTTTTTTTTTTTCTCTTTACTTTATTACTTTAAAACAAACCACTTTAAAAGTTGTACTTTTCCACCTTAACCATCATCTGCTTCAAACCTGTTAAATACAAAGGTTCTAGCAGGGCCCTAGTTTTACATTCATATGTTCAAATCTGCTTTCTGAAAACATCAACAACGAATGAAAAATTCCCAGTTATTAAATGTCCTCATTAAGAAAGGTAGGTGTTTGACATCAGCTGTATATTATGGGATGCCAACGCACAGTCAAAAAAAATAACAGCAATAGTTTTTGTTTAGTTTGTCTGTCATAAGAAAAAAGAAAATGGGGGTTCGTTTTTCAAAGTCGTGTTATTAATTCATTTATAACTGTCACAGTTTCAAACTAAATATTTAATTAGCAAGCTAAAGAATTAGTTTGAAGGGTTTTTTTTTTTTTTTACATCCTACGGTACTAAAGAAAACCAAGAAACGGACATTGAAGTCCAACAACACAGCATGAAATCAAAACAACTGAGGAAAAAAAATGTTCCAGAGACAAATACCATACATAGCTGTTTTATGTAAATCTAAAAAAAATCCCAGATTTTTCACCATATTGACGGTGAAATGTTGACTGGATGATCGATGGCCACTTTGTGTACTGAGTTTTACCCACTTTTCACTATAACTGAGATTAGAAGTATAAATATAGATCAGTGGTCTCAGACTTTATCCTCATGGGCCAGAGTCCTGCAAATTTCAGACATGTTCTTTGACCTTTGACCTCACTCCACATCACTGGCTCCATCACAGATAGTTATTTACTGGCTTTCAGAAAACAAATCTAATGTCTTGATAGCACTTCACCTAAAAGAAGTGAATATTAGTGGTATATTTCTGAAGGACTACCTGAGTAGCCAAAACATTGTACTTTTAAGAAGAGTAAAATTCCTTGATTAGATTTTCACTGAAATGGAGGTAAATATGCAAAAAGTATTCAAGAACAAAAGGTGTTTGGCAAAAAAGGTTGCTTAAGCAAGCAGTGTGATCATAACATCTGATTTCATTTGTAAAAATTATGTAATCAGAAAGAAACAAATGTATAATTAAATTTATTGACAAACCCAGCTATTTTACAGCATAAAATAAAAAAACAAACAAGTAAACTAGCTTTAAATGTACAAATTCAAGTAGGAGTAACAAACCTTTCCAAAACATTGACCTGCTGAAACCAATAGTTACAATATGTAATGTATAAATGTTGAAACGGTAAAAGGTACTTCCAGTGACTTCTCTTGACCTCCAAATGGCACAGTAGACCGTTTTCAGCAGAGAGTTCCCACTCTCTGCTCATCTTCATGGGCAGGGACATGAAGATGACTGAAGAGTCAGAGAAATACCAAAATGCAGTCGCGAACCTGTTGACGTTAAGTTTTGTTTCCCATCAGGTTAGACCGGGAGCTCCGGGTGAGTTATTACCCATGTTACACCCGCAAAACAAACTAGATCAACCAGATATACCTTTCCATTTTCCTTGTAAATACTCCTTGAAGTAATTTTTTTTTTTAAACAGTTGGCACAGACAGCCTTAAAAATCTTTGGCAAACACACATAGTGCTCTACTGAGGATCTTTAACTCATCCCTCTAATCAGATGTTTTTCCCCAGGCTTTGAAAACAACAGTTGTCAACCACTGCTGAAAAGAAAACATCACACATCACTAATCCAAAATTACATAACAATCTTCACACTTCTATTCATCAGCAAGGTTATTGTGAAAGCAGTGTTTGAACAGTTTAACAGCTTCTATACAATGACCAACCACTTTGATGTTTCCATGCTCATCACAGTGTGGAGACTGCCCTCGTCAAGATGTTCAGTGACATCCACATAAATACTGACTGTGGAAGAAACACAGTGCTGGTTCTGTTGGACCTCAGCGTAGCATTCAACCCTGTTGATCTTGTTATGTTATTGAAGCAAATGCAGAGCTGGTTCAGACTACGGTAGGGTACTTTGTTGGTTTGAGTTTTCCTTAAAGAACAGAAACTTAATTGAGCCAATTGGTAACTTTTTGTTGGAGCAAACAGAAGTCGCATGTGGGGCTCTCAATGGTTCCATCCTGGGGGGTCCTCTTATTTAATATCTACATGCTCCTGCACAGTGATGCAGCTGGTCGCACTGCTGCCTTGCAGCAAGAAGGTCCTGGGTTCAGTCCCTGGCCCAGGGTTGCACTCTGTACCCCATCTCTCGCCCGTTGAAGATAGACACTATTAGGGACACGACTAGGGAGACATGTGTAAGATAATCTTCTCTCATACCAACTACCTTCCTATTCTCATTCCGTCCATCCTCATTGGTCCTCCTCTCGGTCTCCTGCCTAGCAGGTCCATCCTCACCGTCCTTCTGCTGATGTGTTCATCATCTCTTCTCTTTACATGTCCAAGCCATGTCAGACTGGCTTCTCTGACTTTATGTCCAACACACCAGACATGAGTTGTTCCTCTGATGTGTTCATTCCTGATCTTTTCCATCAGGTTGCTCCCAAAGAGAACATCAGCATCTTCATCTCTGCTACCTTCAGCTCTGCCTCCTGCCTGCTTGCCATTGCCACTGTCTCTAAACCAAACAGAACTTAAACACAGAGGTCCTTTAAATCAAGGCTTATTTTTCATGTTCAGCCCTTTAATTGCCTTGTTTCTGAAATGTTCCATACAAATCAACTTGTTATAGCTTTCTGAGTGAGATATTTGCTGAGCTGCTAGGCTAACAATAGCTCCTGACCCAGTCAATGAACTGTTTTCATTGACTATGACTTAATATTATGACTCACTAACATACCCACTGTTTTTTTTCCTGCTCCATTTATTTGTGTGCAATCACAGCTTAAATAAATATATAAAGCTTTATAAATTGGCCTCATTGTTGTTATTTCTAATTGTTTTGGTCACAATAGTTTATTGCACTTTGTCTGAGACTTAGCTTAGATTGTGCTAAAGATGAAGCTTAGAGTAGATTAATATTTACTGGACTTTCAGTACAGACCTGGATTGGTAATCTGAATTGTAAGAATCACTGCTCTAACTACTAGAGCAGTATCAGTTGTGGCCTGTTTCACAACCAAAACATTAATTTAAATGTGTACAGTACACATAGGTAACAAGGACTGTATTACATTTCTGAATATGTGTATATTAACTCTTAGGTATAACTTGTGCAAAATCAGAACTAAATCCAAATCAGTTGTAGCCCTTCTTGACATTGTTTTCTTCCAGTCATTAGAGTTTTTTCCTTTTTCTTGAGTGAAATAAGTTGGAATGCTGCTCTTACTTTAGAACAATGGTTGGCTTCTCTACCCACCTCTGAACCTAAAATATAAAATGATTTTCAAGACACTGCATGAGACAAAAATGAATTTAGACATGAAAAACCAAATATTTAAGTCTAAGAAAAGGCCCACTCAAATCTCTCTGGAAAATAATTAAGCACATGCTGCACACATTTTTCTTTGTATTTAAGTAGACCTGTCACAATAACCAATAAACAAATTCATTGAATAATAAATTTAAACAAATGATTAATTGTTTATCTCTTTTTTCCCCTCTTTCTATCAAAAACTGGGAGACCAAAGTCTTTGGTTTTGTGCCTTGGTCTCAAGTTTGAAGCTTTGAAGGACAATTTTGTTTACAAAGACTTCAAAATTGATTTTATTTGTTGTTTTGTTTATTTATTTTGGATATTGAAAATGTCTTCCAGTTCCAGTGTTAAATCTTCATTGTAATTTGAAGTTTACTGATCTTTTACAATTTGCTTTTGCATTAATACTGCAAAAGTAAATTGCCAGTATATTACTTAAAAATGGCCTCAAAACAACAATATTATCGTTTATCGCAATAACTTCTGGAACAATTTATCGTCCGGCAAAATTTCTTATTGTGACAGGCCTATTCTTGAGCCCCATTTGAGACGTTTAAAGCAAAGCATTTTGTTATATACACCTATTGGGATTCTGATCCTTGGAGCTTCATAGGGACAGTGACTGGAAACCAAATGAGAAGGCCCACTTCTTAAGTATCTGGAGACTGTTTATTTTAGAAGGGGGCTTTGCTTTAACTCTGTGTGATAAATGGAAGATGAAATCACAGCAATGCTTTTAAAAAGTTTAGCCTTTGATAAAAGTGTCCCTGCGATGGAAATACCAACCAGTCAATGAAGGTCCCGAAGATGAACTAGTTAAATTGGCAGCTGCCAGCAATTTAAGATGAAATCAATAAACACCATTGAGCTGAGAATGTATGCTCCTGCTATTGTCTGAGATAATTTGTTTTTACATTTTATACATAAATGTTTATAGTAATAACAAATATAAGGATTTATACAGACTCTTTTTTAGTTTATTTCAACAGTTCCCTGCTCACTGGTGGCTAAAAGTTAGGTAGAGATCTTCAACTTTTTAATGATGCCATAATATCTCCCGTTGACTGTAGATTTTCTCTTCATGACAGCATCAAGTCACTTGCCTTCTTTTAGTGTCAAAGAACTCTGACTATCGGATTATCATAATGGATCCCTATTCAGCATACCAGCAAGATAATGAGAGGATTCAAATGCTTTGGAACCTTGCGAAAGGTGAAAACAGCTTGATGGAAAGAAGGGGAAATCTGAATGAACAGAAATTAAGTAGGGTAAAATAAGGAGAAGTAAGGATAGCAGCAAAATGGGGGTGGGGTGGGGGTGGGGAGTAGATTCAAGGGTGAGAAAGAGCCAGTGAATATGGTCCAACGAAACCCTCAAATAAAGGAGAATGGGTAGGCAATGTGGAGGGAGAACAAGAGAGGAGGAGGGCTGAAATGACGAAGGAATGGATGAAGGGTTGGTGTAAGGGTTTGGAGCACAAGGGTGGTTTTGGGTGACAGGCCTCATTCAATAAACCTCTATTCTTCCCCCTGCTGCCTTCTCTTTTCATGCAAAACAGGCCTGTTCAACCTCCTAGCCATCCGTCACACAGAGAAAGACCATGGCAGGCCTTTTGCGAGTCTCACACTCACATAATCCACCCACCCCACTCTACGATCCAGCACCCAACAGGGGGTGGAGTGGGTAACAAGACGGTATATGTGTGTTGGACCGCTGGGGGATGGGCAAAGGGTACCTTCACCACAAAAAAGTGAAGAAGGGCCACCTAGTCTAAGTGTGAGATTAAAAAGCAGGGAGAGTTAACATGTTTTGAGGTAGTTATATAGGGGCCCCTGGAGAAAAAGAAGGGATAACATGTCTGGGGCATTCCAAACCATCTCACCAAATTCACATTCAAACATTCATTTAAGAGCTAGATTTCATTTGGGTATTACAGAAGCTAGTGACTAGTTCAGATCCCAAAATTACCATACATATGGTAGTTTGTCTTGTGAATTAGACTTTTCCTTTTAAAAATCCTCTTTGACAGGGTTATGGATGGCTACATGTAGCAGCACTCCCCTTGTGTTGGCTGATGGATAGCAGCTTAATTCTTTGGAAATCAAGATAAACATAAGACAGCAGCAAATAACATAACATACTACTATGAGAAGAAATGGTTAAAGAGCATTGTTTGTAGTAAAGATGTTTTAGAGAAAGACCAATATAAATATTATACAGCTTCTGGCAGGTCGTTGTTCCTGTAAAAGCTAGCATTAACTCTGTAGTTCAGTGAGCTGCTACAGGAGGTTAGAAGAGTAAGCACGTAAAGTTCTGCTTTCCGGTGTTTCTTCAAATTACGGCAACAGCTTTCATATATTATATAACCTGCTTTTATAGGTTATTACATTAGTGGGTGTTTTGTATTGATCGGTGGTGGCTTGGCTGATGAGGGTGCTCTAAATATAGTGACACATTTTAAAATGCATATTATGTCAGTACTATTTATCTATCTGTTTATTTTTGCTATGCAATTTCACAGCTCCCTATAAACCAGTCATACTTTTTTTTTTAAAAACCCAAAGCATTATATTCATACTTTATTTTGCTACTTAGTAAGAAGCAAAAAAAACAAAACAAATCGCACTCGTTAAATTGCTGTTGTTCATGTTTGGGTCAAATGCTGCTTGCAAAATAGCAAATGGTGTATTTCACCATGTGTGTTGTGAATTTGATTTTTCCTTCTAAAACATCTAATTCATATGTTTCACATGTTCTATTTTGCACATGGTGAGACACACAATGTTCAAACTGGAAGATAAAGTCATTTATTTTGGTTTTTGTACATTGGAGTGGTTATTTTTGAGTTATGCTTAATCATCAATAATTTATATATGATTAAATATTAACCTATGTTAATTTAATGATTATATCATATAATTCAGTTCACACAGCACAGTAGTCTGATGGAATGTCAGTAAAGAGGCTGCCTACACACACTTTCATGCATTTCTTCTTTCTGAGCAAGGACAGTGTGACATTCACCAGTATGACCTCCAGCAGAACCCAGTTCATGAAGAGGAGCTACGGTATCTACCTACCAACTTACAAGTCATGAAAAAGACACTGACAAACAGAGGCACTGGGCTAAGAGTACTTTCTATGAACCAAATAATTGTAAATATAAAGACGGTGCAGCCAACTGACTTCTTGGATCAGAGAAGCTCTACTCTGAACTCCACCTGGATGAAGATGTGATCTTGAAGGCATCTCAAGGCTGGGCCAGCCTCCTGCAGCACATTCTCTCACTCCACACCCCCATGGCCATAGAGGAACAGACTCTCTTTTGCACTCAGCTGCAAACTGCTCCACATCACTTCAAAGGGCATGCATGAAAACACCAACAGAACCACATCTTCTCAAAAAGCAAAGTTGGGAAGCTGATCCCTCAAAGCAGATAGGCTGCTGCCCACCACTGCATACTCAAACCGTGTCCTTGAACACCACAAAGAAGAGCAGAGACAAAGGGCGGCCCTGGGACCGGACGCTGTGTTGAGGATATGGACGCAGTTCTCACTTTAAAGAGAGACCAGAAGACTAGACAGGCAATAAAATGACTCCAACATCCCAGCAGATCTCCCTTCAAAATGCCAAGGAAAACAAGGTCATGAGTCTCCTCAACATCCACAAAGCCCAGGACTGAACAACCAAACTACTGTCATCCCGTCAAGGTATATAACAGATATACCTATAATATATACCTCTCTGATATAACTATATCATTCAGATGTTACATTTGATGTAACATCTGAATACATCAGATGTACCGTTCAGGAACATCTGAATGGTCTCTGCTGCCACCACCAGGAATCTCACTGTAAGAGCAGACGGTTGACAGACATCAACACATTTTTGTTCTGTCGATCCCTTAAATGGTTTCATCAGCTACACTCTGGTTTATATCCAACCAGTCTAAGTATAAACTAATATAATTTTGAATAATAAAAACAGCAATACATTCACCAATCATGACTTTGGTCATGATTGGTGAATTTATATGGAGCATCCCGATCCACACTCCATTCCAGTAGATGGCGGTAATGCACATCAATAAGTTGCTTGCCAACCGCCACAAAAAAGAAGGAGGAGGAGGAGGAGGAGGAGCCGAATTGTGGCTGGGCTACACTGCTTTAATTGAATGAGGCTAAAGAGCAGCTAAAGTTTGTGTTTGTGCTTTGAAATATTAAAAGGAAATACTTCCAGTATTCAGTCAGAAAGTCTGAGACTGAGGGGTAAGAACATTATCGCTGTATCCAGCTGTTTGAGGCACGCACCCGCTGGCTTTTTCATACAATTCTTGGAGCATGCTAAGTACTTAGCTAGCTTAAGATAACGTTGCTAACAGCTCACACGTTTGCACGGGCATATAATAAATTATCAAAGGACTATTGGCATTGAATTACGTAAATGTTATACTCTTCTTGTGATGCAAATGACGTTGACTTATCATGTTTCCGGATAAAACGGCCTTTTCAGTCAGAGTTGTGGGATTTTATCTTACGTTTTGGAGCTATTGTTGCTAGCTCTGTGCGCGCTCAGCATAGCATTGAGGTGAACTGTTGAATGAGTTCTTGGTGTTTAGCCGTTTAAACACGCCGCCGTTTCACCGATAAAGGGCTCTCTGAGTGTTTTAAATCTGCGCTTTGGTGTTCACTTTACCCAGCGATCAAAACCTGTTCGAGCCGCTGTGCAGGTAACATTCCGCCTCTGGAAGAGGTCCACATGGTAATTAGTGTTTACACCTTCTGCTCATCACTGATGGTTCGCTGCAAACAATAAAGTTATGCAACCCAACCTTTTTAGATATAGTTAAGCTATATTAGATATGCTAGCGAAGATCAGCGATTTCTTCTTAAAGAGCAACGGAAAAACATTCATTGTTTGGTCATGAATGCAAGTGAAAAAAATAAGAGGGACCAGCGTTTTGGAGCAGTTTCTTATTTTACAGTACAACTATGACCCTTAATCGCTTGTTTTTGCGGAGTTCATCATGAAATATGCAACTAACAAGTTTTGATGATAGATCGACCTGTTTTAGTATCCAGTATAAATATCAGTTAGGGGACTTGTATCAGTCTGTTTATTCAGTGATAGGTGGCCAGTGGTTTACTGTAGGACATGAAATATTCACTATTCAAGACAATCACAGAAAACAGTTATCGCTTCGTCAAAATGCTTACAGTAATAATTTCAGCTGGATGTTAAATATCAGACCTTTCCATGGGTTAATTGAGAATTAACTATTTTATTTATTCTGGTTTAGTCAGACCAGAATTTCAGCAACAAATATCCTATTGCTGAAATTCTAGGAAAAATTTACAGCACTATGTAAATTTTTCCTACTTAGATGTCAGGGATTTTTTATTTTTTTATTTTTATTTTTTTTCAAACACAGCAACTTCATAAATTTGAACCCACAAGGTCAGAAGTGTTGATCAGTTTTATTTCTGTGTAAAACACAGACAGGCCTCCATGTGACCGCGTTGTGACGGCAGTCGGATACTGAGCTCCTCTGACACTGATCGCACATGCTTACACTAAGTCATTTCTGGTTCCAGTGCTAATGCAGTGTGTGTTTGCTGCTTGCAGGCGACGAGCTGGCGCAGGTCGTGGGCTGTCCGTGGACAATGCGAGACAATGGCAGTAGCCTGGCCCAGAACCGCTGGCAGGGGGACCTGGGGCTGACTGCTGTAGGGCAGGACAGCACCGCAGGAGGTGGGCCCTTTGGATCATCCTGGATGTCACTACCAGAAGCTCTATACATCCTCCTAACTTGTGCCATATTGTTTTCACGTTTTCTGTTATTGTGCATGTTTCACAGTTGTTATTCTACCTCAGTATTAGGCTACTAGTATGTACACTACATTACTGTGGTCAGTGTTTGTTTTTTTTCTAAAAAGACAAAACTTTTAGAATAGCAAACAGTTTTTATGTTGAGTTGAACAAGTTTTACATCAATCCATGTGACCGTGTACTTACAGGAGGACACCCTTTAAATCATTAAGTGTAAAAATGGTCAAAGATTTTCAAGCCAGTCTTTGATAAAATCATAACTGTTGCTTACTGGGTGTTCAAAATCCAATTTAGACATTTCAAAGTTCTGTTCTCAACTGTGCTGCAGAAGGAGCAGGTGTGTGAATTGTATCACCTGTGTGCAGATGCAGTTTTGCTCAATTGTATTTATGTAGACCATTACTTCCAAATGGAAGCTTAGGAACAAAACCTTATCTGTTTTTAAAAAGTCAGATTTTTAGCCCTCTGCCTGGCACGGAGGACTCTCTGTGTTAAATAATTTTTATCAGGTCAGATCCTCTGGAGCACATCCTGAGTTTGTCTAAAAGTATGGTGTGATTCACCAAGTCCAATTAGTTTTGAAAGATTTCCATGTAAGGCAGCACATCATTAAGACCAGGTGTCAGCTGTAGCAGCAGTGATGGATCTGTGACTCTGTCATGGTAAAAATGACAATAAGGTCACATCTGCTAGTAATGTTTGTGAACTCTCACCAAAAGAACTATCTGGGTTACTTGTACGAAGTTGGAAGGTTATTTTCCACAATTGCGTCAGGACCAGATTGTTTTTTATTCCTTATCATAATATAAAGGCTTACAGGCTGCCTGGCAGAGCTTTGTGAGCCTTGCATCCAGACTGGCTTGATTATTGATTGTCTTATGAGCTCTGTGAGTTGTGCACAATTCCTGATTGAGTGATTTTACCTGAACAGTGCTTGGAAATACTTTTTTTTCCCCACAACAGACCATTAATACCAGACTGGAAAATGCTGGTTGTTTTTGTTCATATAAAATCAACTTTAAGAATTTTTTTTGGTTTTCTCCATGGAATGTTTTGACATTTCTTTTTTCTTGTGTTTTGTTTAGGGGGGATTCCTGGAGACCACCTCATTGTCCCTGTGTCAGGCCACAGTGTATCCAGCCCCATGCACATCAAGCTGGCTCAGAAAGAAAAACTGTGGACAGGAGAGTATGTAGAAGACGAGGAAGAGGACGGGCCAGATGAGATAGAAGCTGTTGGTGATGAGGAAGAAGTGAACAATCTGTATGAAGATGACATAGAGGAGCTGGAGGGCAAAAGCTGGGAGAACAACGGAGAGGAGGAAGATGGGGATGAGGCGGAAGAGAGTGAGGAGCAGGAAAAGGAGGAGTGGGAAGTCCCAGACTTTCCCTGTCAGTCTACCCCATACAGCCAACGACAACAGCCCCAGGCTCATGGACCACAACATGGGGCAGGACAACTTGGTGAGCCATGTGTAGAGAACATTGTCTCCCAGACTGAAGTCCGTGCCTTTTTTGGATCCCGGATCAACAGCTTCCGTGCCCAGAAGAGGCTCAGACGCTTGCGGCGCAGACGTTCCCACAAAGTCCTGGCCCAGAACTGGAAGAACTGGCGGCAGAGGGCCCGCTGGACCACCACGGCGGGGCCCCAGTGGGGCCGAAGAGGGCAAAAGCACAGCTTGTACAGCAGACAAAAAAGGACAAAAAGATCTTATCACAAAGATGAAGGAGATGACAGCCAAGAGGAGCAGTTAACAGGTACAAATGCAGAATTTACCTTCTGTTTCTGTCACTGATAAAACTGCTTACACATTTGCAGGCTGAACACAGAAATCAGTGCACACACACACACACACACACACACACACACAGGACAGCTTCAAATCTAATGCAGTTCGTTCTATCTCTGTGGGATGGGGGTTGAACAACTCGGTTCACTAAAGGGACAGGCAGCTGTAGGATCAGCGTTTCTCTGGGAAGCAGGAAGGAGAAATTCAACAATTCGGCAACATCAAGCATATAGGTTGACACAAAAGTGTGCAAAGTTCCAAGTGTTAAAAATAAATAAAAAAAACAAGATTAACAATAATTGTAATCACAATGTAGTGTACAAGATTTTAACATAAACATACTGGGCAGTTTTTAGAATAGGAATATACTCACTATCCAAGAGTTGTGCAGCTGAGTAGGATTACATTTTTAAATGTACATAATGTGGATGTGTAGCGAACATCCAAAAAGACATCAGACTATTTGAAATACAGCACAGAAAAACACATGCAATAACAACAGAAATGTAATATAAAAAAAGAGAGTAAAAAACAGTACAAATGATCATCCACATGCCAGCAGTGTTCAGAGCTCTGACACTTCTAGAGTGACAGCTGCTGGGAGGAAGCAGCTCCTATAAGGCTCCTTTGTGCACTACTTTCTATATACTACATCGGGATGCACTGATATGAAAGTTTGGGAAAGTATTAATATTGCTGTTATGGCCAATAGCCAATAATTACCAATATTACACACTGTCACATGACCAAAGAAGTATCACATAGCCAACTCCCCCTGTAAAAACAAACAGCAATAAGACGGAAATGCAGATCGTTAATATTGGTTTAATTTTATTTACTGGACTGATACTAATTTTTATTTTAAATAACTAATATTGACCAGTACTGACATTAGTACCGATATGTCATGTATCCCTAATACTTAGTATAGAGCTTTTCTCAGTTCTGGTCCTCACAGCCTCCTGCCCTCCATGTTTTAGGTGTTTCCCTTCTGCCACACACCTGGATTGAATATGTGGGTAATTAACAGGCTTCTGCAGCACTTGATGGTCATGCAATCATTTGAATCAGCGGTTCTATTCAACCTCTGTTGAATAGAGGTACAACTAAAACATGCAGAGGAGGGGGGCCTGAGGATTGGAATTGTGAAGCGCTGGCTTAATATATTTTGTCAAACCTCTATGCTTGTTTTCATATTTCATTTTGAAGTGACATAATAGTGTGTTAAACGTTTGTTTCCTTTTGCCTGACAGATCTGAAGTTAAACGGCCCTTCAGACAAGCAGGATGAGAAACTGAGACGGGAAGTGGGAGTGAGACCGATGGAAGTGGCTCTAAGTGAAGAACACACAAAATATATAACCGGTATGGAGGGCAGCTGAATTCTCCTGTTGAAATATCACAATGTAAATGTTTTGTAACTATTTAAACAGGACCTATAGTGCAAATTTCAGATTTTGCATATTTTTATACTTGGATTTGGATCTGAACTCCTTCTAAAACTAACATCTAGATGATTACAATAAACATCTAGATGTTTTTTAGCAATAAGTTCATGTTTTTTGGTGTCTTTCAAAAATCAGGGCTCATCAAAATGGGCCCTGCACCATTACCTAGCAACCTCAGCTGAGCCCAGCCATCACCTAGCAGCCCAATCACACCTCCCGCATGTCTTGTCGGCTCGTTTTACAGCTGTACAGCAGCTGCTGGAAAAGATAAGTTTTGTGGTTGGCCTACCATTTACAAACTGCTGTTTCGTTCTTGTTGGTTGTGCAGAACATTTAACTTCTTCTGCTTTTGGGTCTGATTCGGGGCCAAAAATGTACGGTTGTAAAACTGTGCATCTGTTTGCAGCCATTCAAATAGAATGGCTACAAATTCAATGCATAAACATATAAATTTGGGGTCGTGGCCAGCAGCAGCTCATTTGGATTTGAAGTGACAAGACGCTCGACAACAGCTCATTCTGAGATGAGCTCCAAATAGGCAGAACTGAGGAGACTAAAATCTCGTCATCTAAGAATGATTTGGTGCAAAAAATTTAATGAACATATTTTTTCTGGCCCACCTGTTCAATTGAGGCAAAATAAGTCGCCTTTGAACAAATGAACAGACGTTGGTCCTGTTTTCTGTGATTGTTGTTGCTGAAAATACATCAACAGTAGACCTGTAGATACAGTAGATAAACATTAAATCAATTAATCGAACGATAAATTAAAACTATCGACTTCATTTCAATTATCGGCTTTATCGTTTCTTCTGGCCTTTATCTCTTTCTGTTGATGACTGAATGAAAAAAAGCTCAACTCCGGTGCTTCCACTGACCCTCCCTTCCTCATTTCCTGAGTGCAAGACCCAGCGCTCACTACACGATCTTAGAGCTGTCGGTCCATTTTCAAAACCTGAGAGACACATTAGCCCACAGAAATCCTAGGTATAACGGTTCGATCGGGTTCTATTGTGTTGTGTGGTTGTGACGGTGCGGTGAGAGGTTGCAGAAGGAGTTAGCAATGGCGGTTAGCCACTCTAACCCAAACAGCAGGACGCGCTGTTAAAGTATTCCACACTTTCACTTTATTTCGCTTCGTCCATTTAAAGCCACATCTCCACGATACTAAGATTATAATCTCATACATGAGAAAAGTAACGATAGTTTACCGCTCTGCACCTCATCATCACCGAT
>CAEGAD010042753.1:0-28438 GCA_903067055.1 Poeciliopsis paucimaculata
TCTGCCTTGCTTCCTTTCTCTTAAAAGTATAATATGTCTGTCCTGATTTTCTATGACTATTTTTTTATATGATTGTTTATAAAAAAAATAGCCCAAAAAAAAAAAAAAAAAAAAAAAAAAAATCTATCAGATTGGATCAAAACGTTACCAAAGCACACTGGCTTAATGAGGTGTCATCTGTCCTGTTGCCCCCATGGCTTTTAGAGATGGGGGACTGAGCCTGCAGCCACAGCTTCATGTAGTCAATTGTGGATGATTTCTAATACCAAAGTTAGTTGTTTTTTTTTTGTTGTTGTTGTTTTGTGTTTTTTGTACAGCGACATTGCATATAATTATTTCCTTTTAAATTTTCCACATTTTGTGTCTAATTGTGAAATAGTCTCTTTGAAAGACTTTTGAAAACAAAAATACTCAAAATATGACATGTGAATTCATCCTGCAGCTTTGTAGAGTAACATTTTACTGTAATTACAACAGCAGCTTGTCCTGGGTTTTAGCAGCTTTGCATGTATGGACACCCCCTCCCCTTTTTCACCCCCCCATTCTTTGCAAAATTGCTCAAGCTCAGTTATGATGGGACATTCCCATCAACAGTATTTTTATAAGTCTTGCTATGGAGAATAAGTTGGATTCTTGATGTTTGATAAATAAACAGATTTCACATGCATTACAATATAATGAAGGGTAAAAAGCACATTGTATAACTGTTTCAAAATATAGCAATATTCAAAAAGGTAGTTAAGCTAGTCAAAGAAGGGCCAAAGTTGAAAGAAAAAAAAATGTTGGAGAATGATTGATGCAAGTGTAACCCAGATGAAAGGAGGGCGCCTCTTTAAGAAAACAGAAGTTAGGAAAGCTGGGTAGCCTGCCCAACCAATCAGAACATTTGGATTCCAGTGTGTTTCAACTAATGAGAATGCAGAATGTGGGCTCCACCCTTCTTCTTTGTGTCTGCAGCATTGTTGTGTGTAGTTGAGAGCAGACATGAGGAGGAGGCTTCTGAGCGTAGTTTAAGATAGAAAAAGTACTGGAAGAAAATGTTCAACAAACCATTTTGTAAATAATTGTGCTGCTTATTAGTTGATTTCTGAGCTGGAAGTATTTGAAGTGAGTAAACAGACCGGACTTTCAGGATTTCTGCCGACTTTAAATAACACTGTTGGAGCTATCTCGTTAGCCTCGTTAGCTCTTATTGCTATTGATTGCCTGAAAGTTCCTCTCGCTCTGCTTTCATCTGGTGGTAATGCCTAAAATATAGTATGTTTACTTTCTTCAGGGTGAAATGTCATATTATTGTGGTTAAAGCATAAAAAACATGCCTTGTTTCATAATCTAGTGCCCCACATGTTCTGACTGAGAGCCACCATACTGTTGTCCTCATTGTGTCACACTGAGATTGCTGAGCATATTCTATGCCTTTCACTTTGGTTTTTGTTCTTTTAAGCTATTATTCAACAACTATGTGCTAATCTACTGGAAGACATTTTTTGAAAGTGTTGGGGAGTCTTTGCCGCAATGTCCTGTTAAAAGATCATGTCCCTTCCATCAATGCACAAAACAAGGGCCTGTAAGTGCACTGGAGAACAATGTGCCATAGTCAAAACATCTGTGGTGAGATCTCCTCGCCATACCAGTGATGTTGGAATTGAACAAAGTCTTCAAGATAAAATTTTGCTCACTAGAAAATAAAACATTTTATTCCACCTTTCATTGCCCTAAGTGCTCCCTATCAAATGTGAAATAGCCAAGTATGTAGAATGGGAAGAAAAGTGGCTTTTGATAGTTTTCGGTTTTTAAGCCATTCTTTTTATGTGCACATTTTATATTGATTGTGTTGCAGCCAGCACAAGTAACGACATTTACACAGGTCAAGATTTTGTCTGGTTTTTTTTTTTGTTTTTTTTTGTTTTGTTTTTTTCAGAGACCCAGTAAGATCCTCTGACTCCACAAAGTTGAATTTTTTCTTGCCTGATGTGAATTCTTTGTTCTGTAATCCCTACAATTTTTTAAGAAATTTTAAATGATGTACCACGTCCATTCTCTAAAACGATTGTACATTTTTAGAAGCCTTGCTTTTGAAGTCCTAGCACATTTAAATAATTTGTCAAGTAGTATATTTCTCCTTCAAATGAATAATCAGATGAGAAGCCTTCTGGATAAAAACTGCACACAAACACTGGTGGTGGAAGCTGAGACTAGAAATCTGAAGTACAGCAGAACAAAAACAGTGAAATTGAAAACTCACCTGGAGGGACTGTTTGGGAAGTTAAAGGAAGCACTTTTAATAATTAGAGCCAACTATGAGAGTTTGAACCAGGAAAGGCATCACAGGCCATTCCAATTTTTATTTTAATTAGGAAGCCCATTTTTTATCATATACACAAACACACACACGCACACACCCCTACACACTCCTTTCAACACCCTTTTGCTCTTCTTACCCTAACCATAGACGCCTGTCTTTACATCCTGGTCGTTATAACCATTCTAACCATAATATTGACGTTCATTAGTCAGATGCATGTCAAAGGAAGCCAAAGGATTAGATTCAGATGTTGGAGGGGAACCCAGAGGGCAGCTAATGAAATCTGGACCGCAGAACTCAGACTGGGGGATCTGAGGGTGGAAAGTGTGGTGAAGATGCACACACACCACTCACCCACATATGAAAGAAGCTATAGACGGCAATGAGCATGGTTAAAGACTTCTTCATGCATTCTCATACAAAGGTTTCTATAAGTGCAAGGACGTGCACACAGAAGACCACTAAGCTCTGTGTAGAGGTTGGGATTTGTTTTATCTACGGTTGAAGCCTAAATTTCCCCAGACAGGGCCCTCTCTTTGACACGTTCCCCCAGCAGCCAAGCTCTCACTCTGCCATGTGTGAAGCTCTGAAGCTGTGGTTGAGGCATGGCTTTTTTTTTTTCGTCTTTTCTTTTTCCTTTTTTGCTTTGCAGTTTGTCGGTTTTTAACCCATTTTCTCAAATTTAAAGAACTTTTCTTTCTGTGTTTTTTGTGTGTGTGTGTGTGGGGAGTGTGTGTGGGTGGGGGGTGGGGGGGTGTTTTCACAAACAGCTGCTTTTGTGTTGCCACAATATTTAGACTTTTTTCATGCCAGCTATATAGTCTATATGCTATATTTTCCACTTTTCTTCTTTACTCTTCTGACTTGTCTGTGCAGACGGCTAAATACTAACCTGGGTTTCTGGGCGGCAAAGCAAAAAAGCTCTCATGTTACACTGTCATGACATTGTTGCAGATTTAACAAATACGTAAAAACCTTTTTCTTATAAAAGTGACATACTGCAGCTTTAATTGATAATAAGAAAGTTAACCAAACCCATAAAAGTAAAAAATAAATACTCTGGTACTATTATAAATAGATGATGAACATATTAATTTTGAAGTCCGTATTCTCCTCTTCAAGTAGTGATTAACACTGAAAAGTGCTGTGATGTCCTAGCAACAAACAGCTTCAAGTGAAAAAGACAGCATTGAAAGAGTCAAACAGGATATATTAAAAAAAAGCTATACAGTCACTGATTGTTTGAATAAACCACTTCTGTCCAAAAAGATCATGGTGGCTTTTGATGGACTCGGAGTTGGATTTGAAAGCACCACAAGACTCTTGGAACAATAACTTTTAAACAGACGAGTCTCTGGCAATGTCTGTATTTTGTATCTCCTTTGAGTTGCAAGTCGGAAAAAAGCAATATGTGGTCAAATTCTAGGTTTGCCAGAAGCCCTGGTGGTGACAGAATCATGCTGTGTGAATTCTTCCACAAGGGACGGGAAAGCTTGTTAGAGCCGATGGGACGGGTTGTACTAGAACAAAACCTGTCACAGAGTGTAGAAGATTTAAGACTGAAGAAGAGTTTCACCTTCCAGCAAGTCGGTGAACCACAACACACAGGCAGCTACAGTGGGATGGTTTATAGCATATTTGAAAGGCACAGACGTAAATCCATTAGAGAATCTAGGTCAAAACTTGACATTTACCGTTTACAAACACTTTCCATCGAATGTGAGCTTTAGTTATTTTGCGAAAACGATCTGCCAAAGTTTGACTTTCTAAATGTGCAAATGTGATAGAGACTAACCCTGCTACTGTCACTGCAGCAAAATAGGGCTATACAGAGTATCAACTCAGAGTGCTGGAATACAAGTACACATCACATTTTCATATTTCTATTGCAAAAGGCAATTGATTAAAAACTGTTTCATTTTTCATCTAGATTATCATAATGTCATGCTTCTGGTTGGTTTATCAGATAAATAAATAAATAAACTGAGGGGGATAAACACTTTTCCAAGACAATGTTGTATGCATCCCTTTATACTAATAGAATACTACAAGAAAATATTTTATTTCTGTATTAGACTCCCAATCAATGCATGATAATGGGATAAAAATGAATTTCAAACTGGCTGTTTCACTCTCCCAAGCATGCAAATACAATCTTCCTTAACCAATTACTCCATTTGTACAATTAATGTCCCCCTATTTATAAAGCAATATGTTGCTAATGGATATTGCATATGTATTGATCATTTAAATTCAAAGCGGACTATTGTTCGAGCTATTTTATTGTACGTACTCTGACTGCAGACCAGAGTGTTGACACAGTGGTAGGCCAATATTTACCAAGCCCTCCTCCTGCTCTGTGCGTCTGGATATGTTTTTCAGATTCTAATTGGAATTTTAATTGCAATGAGGATTAAGGCTGTTATGGATAATTGAAACTGACAAACAGAGCATGAGGCAAGCAGCATGAAGTGAACTAATCTTGTTCCTTGTTTTGCTCCAAGTTTGGTGGGTCTTCATGTTGGAGACATATTCAGCACTTAGGGCTAATAAGTGCTCCAGTGTTGGCAGGAATGGAAATTGTGTGGAGACTCTTCTTTAAATTGCCTATTTGAGACAGGGCAGTGCCTTGGATTCGTTCATCAAACATGCAAGTAACCTGCACCCAGGAGAGTGTTTCAGAATACGAAAGTTGACAAAACTGAGTCAAGATGCAAATACTAGAGTAATGTTTTCACTTTGTTTTACACAAATAATGAATGAGTTTAGTTTTACAGGACATGCCTTGAACTAAATAGTTGTAAGCATGATACCTAATAATAATAGCTAGTTAACAAGCAACGACCCGAAAGATTTTATGATTACCAACCTGAAAAAATGAAATGTAAGTTAAACTCAGTGTGTAAAAACCTGTATTTGTATTTACAAACTACAACTATTTTGTGCAGAAAAACGTGGAAAAAAAGACAGTCATGGTTTGGTTAATGAATGAGTATTAAGCTTTAAGACAAAAGTTGGCACCAATATTAATCGAATTGCTAGCTTAAGATAAACAAATTTCTAAAGAACTACTACCGATGTAGAGTTTTTTGGTTTGGTAACCAGCAAACATCCCTTTGTCAGCAGAGTGACTAAACATAATCTGTCTCCATGTTGGCGAAATCAACATAGTTTCAGATCTGCAATTATTTTAAAGTGATATTTAACATACTTGCATGCATTCACTTATTATGTAATACACAATTAAGGACTTGTCATCAGTGCACCAAATTTCTCCCCTTGCAAAATTTGCAAGGACAAGCTGTTATAGAGAATGGATGAATGAATGTATCCAGTAAAACAAACAAACAAAATATGTACAACTCTTGTATATTTAGATCTGAACTAAGCACTTTAAATATAATATGCTTTGTTTAAATGCTGTTAAAATATATTAAATTAATAATTTTAGGCAAAGCTGTATAAAACATCAGAATTATCATGTGTATCAGCAAACATCTCAATTAATAAAACCAATCAATTTCCATTTCTATTTTTTACTATTGAGATCAAATTGTATACTTTAAGAGTGGGCTAGGAGATTTATGTTCTAAATCCCTTTTCATTTTCAGAGAATAAGCAGAAGAAAAATAAAATAACTATTTCGAATCTCTTTTAGTTTTATCTGATTACAGATTATTTAAAAATATATATATTTTTTAATTATGAAATACAAAATATGTTCCTGGAAATGTTTGAAAGCTCTTATCTGCGAAATGAGAACAGCAAATTGTTTTGTCTAGTGAGCTGGATGTTATTGTTACACTTCCAATCAACAGTAGTAACAAATGTAATATATTCAAATACACCCAGTAGAGCATTACAAGTGTTCTTGTTATAATTAAATATTTCATGAGAAGAAAATACATGTGTTGTCTGTTTGCTGGCATGCCTCACAGTTTTTGATTGATTTGTTCCCTGGACTAAGAAGACCTACGTACATTGACATTCTATTACATTACAAAACAGGGGAACCACACATTCTTGTTGTGAACAAAAAATAAGTTGTGAAAAAAGAAGGGAATCAGTTAAATTTTACTGTGTATCAGCATAATCATGGCTGTTCCACTGTGACTTTCACAGGTCAAAAACCACATGGTGCTTTTCTACAAAAACACAATGAAAGAAGATTAAAACATTAGAGGAATATCAAGTAGCCTACATGTAATTTCATGCTTCCTATATTAAGCTGAAAGCAAGAGTAAATGAATGATTCTTTAGCTGATTCTTTAAAGATTCAATAGAATCAAAACTGCACAAAATGTAGGAGGCAGCACATTTCACAATCTTGGGCAACAAGGAGTTATCCCCTCTGACTTTAGATTGTGTTTGTGGAAACATTGCTTGCCTTTGACTGGAAAATATCAGACTGTGAGAAAGGGTGTAGAGCTGGAAGGTCAGAGAAACAACAAGGCTCTTGACCTAACAGTAAAGACTAACATTTTAATATGAATTCTAAAATGTGCCGGAAGCAAATGTAAGGGGATTAAAACTGGAGTTATGTCTCTTTTGTGTGTGAAGAAACAGAAAACGATATGATTCTCGATTGTCATGCAGTGTTGTCAAATTATTACTTTACATTTGATGTCAATGCTGCAATACAAATTCATGTTACACAACTTAGAGACTTTCAACATAAGAGAAAAGATAGCAACAAGTAAAAAGGAAAAAAAACATGTTTAAATGATTAAATTACAATAAGGTCACTACGCCTGCATTGGAATGCATCTAATTGTTATTTCAACAAATAGCATCAGTTAGACCAATTACCTGACAGAATTTCTTTAGATAATGACAGCATTTCTTCCCCCACGGCAATAAAACCTTCCTCAGGATTTATAGCTAAAGATTTAAAAAAGAAAAACCTACCTGAGTCTGTCTACTCACTAATTAGCAGTTATCATCTCACTCATTAAGATGATTGCTACTGGCAAAAATGTTCTTTCAGAAATGTTTGACGCACAATTAACTACAGCATTCCTGCCTCGCAAATCAAACAAAATCCGTGCGCAAGTCAGAGCTATCAACTCTGTTTGTTCCGTCCATTTTCAAAAGACACAGCGGGTGTCTGATTTGCTGCCACAAGTGCTCAGCAGTGTCAAACAGAGTTAATTTTGCAAGTCTTACATGAGGATTTTACCTTTCTGGTAAGCCTACTGCAATGCTGTATTGACAACAGATTTTAAACTCTTCACTGACAGAGTGTAAATATAGTTATTATTTCAGCTAAAACCATGAGGCAATAAATAACCATTTTAGTTTGATGCAGCTTAGCAGACCAGTGATTGTAATATCATGATAACCATGTTAGTTTGTCACTTGCTGAGACCACCTGCTTTGCATCCAAAGTCACTGTATATGTGTATATCGGAAGTAAGCTACCGCTGTTGAGAAAATGGAAACATGTCAAATTGTCAAATGACATAATAACGTGCAAAATGTCCTTGCAAAAGATTTACAAATGTAGACATCTTCTGCATGGCAAACTATTACATTTTTTTTTGGATCAAATTCAAAGTAAGACCATAACTACATTTGGCTCTTACAGAATTGGAAAACCTATATCCATAGAAACCAGGTAACCCCTTAGTGGGAAATGGGAGGATACACATAATAAACAAATTTCATATTTTTTGAAAACGCATTGGTCAACAGCAAAGTCATTTTCAAGACATCAGAGTATCTCAATTTTGTAAGATCAGTTACCCATCACCTCATTCCGAGAAGATAAGATCACTCTTGGCACAGCAGTAATTGCAATGAGGAACTGGAGTGGATTGGGTCTCTGACTGCATTTTGGGTTTGCTGTACAATCAGGCTGCTGTCAGACAAACAACCTGTAGGTACTTCAGAGGTGAGAGGGACTCACGGCAACACTCGGCACGTCCTGTGACTAGTGTTTTCATGTGTTGTCACCAAAGACTCCAACAACAGAGCCTGTGGATCATAGCCTCAGTTTGTATTTTTTAACTAAAAGGCGGGATTCGATGTGGTGCTTGCTACTGTAGTCCATCTGCTTCAAAGAGATATGAGATGTTTGCAGAGTACCTTGGCAGTAATGATTGTTTATTTGAGCCACTGTGTGCATCAACAGGGCATTTCCTCTTGCACAACTGCCTTTCGCTGTTTTGTTTTGGGGTTTTTTTTTGTTTTTTGTTTTGTTTTTTTTCTCTCCAGCCAAGAAAATATACCAATACACAACAGTTTCTAAAATTCTCTGAGCAGCCTGTCTGGCACTAACATGCCACATTCCGAGTCACATAAATCCCCTTTTCTTCCCTTACTGACGCTCAGCTTGATGTCGAGGAAGCTTTCTTCACCACATCTAGATGTTGACTAATTCCTTATTTTTGTCAATAGGCTATTGAACAGGTACATTTAGCAAAATGGCTACTGCATGTAAATTGTCAAGACAAAATGTTTGCATTGTTCAATTTTTCAGTTTAATCGTGGTGAGAAAAATATACTAATAGCAGACATGTAATAAGCTTTACATACTAGTGTCTAGTTGTACTTTAAAAATAAGAGTACGTTACAGAAAGAGTTTATTTTATATTAGTAATACCTGCAGGCAGGTGCACATCGTTGCTGTAAATAATATATTTTCTTGATCTAGTCATTGTTTGGCAACACCTTTTATTTGTTATTTAAAAGTGCTGCTAAAATAGATCATAATAACCATGTTAGTTTGTAATACTTGTCACTTGCTGAGACGACCTGCTTTGCAACCGAAGTCACTATAAATGTGTATATTGGAAATAAGCTACCGCCGTTGAGAAAATGGAAACATGTCAAATTGTCAAATGACATAATAATATGTGTAAAATATCCTTACAAAAGAGTTACAAATGTAGAGATCTTCTGCATGGCAAACTATTAAAAAGACTTTTTTGTTTATCTTATCTGAACAAATAAATATTATCTGAACATTGACCAGTGGATTTGTGAATCCAAGAAGTGAGGACAGCAGGGCCCAACGAAATAATGTTGCTTTCCATGCACATTTCTCTAGAGATGAAGGATCCATCTACTGACCTTAGCTAATACCCGTAGACATGCTGATAAACACTGAATATATCATAGACTAACTTGCTGTTGCTCACAGAATTACTGTAGAACACACACCCCTCTGTGACGCCAAAGAATCCACATGTGCATTCAGCACACTCCGTATGAATGCGTTTGGTTTCATTCACATTGGCAGGGACACATTACGCTTGTTATGAGTAAACAGAACTGCTCTAGCTCCTTAAGATCCCCCCACCACACAAACAGACACATAAAGATGGAAAATTTACTACACAACAAGAAATGATGCAAGTCTACTGAAATCATCAAGGGCTGTAATGGTTAGTGTTTTTTTTGGTAAAGTTTTCAAGAACAGTATGTTTTAGCCACGATAACTAGAAACTATACATTCTAGTTATGTAACCACACACACACTAAAACTGCCGGTCTTTCATATTGCACTCAGAATTTCTTGACATTCATTGTTGGGGTTATTGTATAGCACATTCAGCTTTTCCAGGAGTGCTTAAGAAACTCTGTGAAGTGCTGTTGCATGCCTCATTGAACTGAAGTTTTACAAAGCCGACAGTGTCTTGCTTATTTAGTGTAATAGTTGCAGTCTGTGGATGTTGATAAATCAAATCCATTTACAGCCACTCGTGGGGCATGTAACACACAACTCGGGAGTCAGAGGTCAGCAAAAAATGTAATTTAAAACCAAATTGCCTGCAAGTTAGCCTCTCACACTCACAATAACAGCAGCGGAGTCTCATTTATTGCTCATATAAACCCCAGACAGTCAGAAAGAAGACTAAATCATGGCATGATGAGGTGGGCAGGTATGGTTAAAAGAAAAAAAAAGAAAAAAAAGCATACAGTTAATTATTTTTGTATGTTTTAAGCAACAAACAATTCAGTACTTTACGAGGATTTCAAATTAACTACCTACTATTTATTGTCCAGTTTTTATTTATAATTGTCATTATCACTATTGTTATTATTTGGGGTCTTTAAATTTTCTTGTCTTATGAGACTCAGTTCATAATAAATTTGTTTATGTAATATAATTTATTTGTTGGTTCTTTAGCACATTATATTGAACAGGCATATGAATACCATAACATTATTTTAATGACAATTTTTGATAATTATCAAGTTGGTAAGTATACATATTTCTCTAAATTGAGATAAGGGATTAGATTAACTGAGTGTTCACGTCTTCCTACTCTTTTTCAAACAGAAAAGTAGTGGTAAGATAATTATTTTGTTCTTGGTTATGTATAGATATGTTTTCCCTTGTCTTACTGATTACTTGCTTTCTTGTTTTTAAAAATCAGTTTGAAATATATAAATTAATGAAATGCAATGAAAACATGAAATACTAACCCAACAAAATAGCTTTCCAGTTAGAAACAAAAGATAAGACCAAGTATTTATTTTTTTTAAGATGCCAACCATAAAACAGATTTGCATGCAACACAAGAAACCTGGAACTGTTAGGAAGGTGACTTGCATTTTAAATAACCTGTCACCAATGTCTATCAAAGAGGAAGTGATCCTCTTTAGATCTCTTGCCCCCACTAGTTTTTGGTGGCTTCCCTGTCATTTTTAACCATTACATAGTGCGGTTTGTTCAGATAATAATACTATTCTTATCTGCTGCTGCTATCATGGCATCACACACACAAGCATGAAGCACAATCCAGTAAATAATTAATCAATTACATTTTTGGCTGTCTAACTGGTTCCAGCGGTTCACAAAACAATGAAGCTGGGGAACTGGGAAGCTGTTCTTGGAACAGATAAGACACCCATGTTTTAAATCTTTCTGTTATAGTCAGCATGTTGATTTAAATACCAACATAAAATGCCACACACTGACAAGAGTTCAATCTTCAGTATACTCCCCAATGGCTTTCACAGGCTCAATTAGTAAGGCAACTGACTCATTCAGACTCATATAGCCTTACACTCGCAAATGAGATGAAAGTATGCTTAGAATAATCAATGATACCTATCAGGAGCTTTTCCTGCAGATATCAAGGACAATATTTCACCGCAAATTGGAGTCTTGGAAAAAAAAATGGTCATGAAAAAATTGATCCTGCCTCTAACTCCAATAAAAGTTTTGAGCCTTTTTGTTGCAGCTGTGATTAGGCCACTTCCTCACCTCTATCTAGAGGGTGAAGTCAATGATCCATGAAAGCCACATTTTGTGAAATTTGTGATAGCCACAAAATTCAGAGCCTATGCTGATTTTATAAAATTAAAAGATATTTTATTCCAAACGTTTTGACACATGTAGTAACTTACAGCTCACTTTTAACTTGCTTTGAGGAATGTTTCCTTGAGCTGTGTTCTCAGAAAACTTCACAGATAGCATCTTTGAATTTTACAGCAATCACTTCAATTTTCAAACGAATCTTGGCAGCTTTATAGTGACCTTAGGAGGTTTTCAGTCCATTGATTTTGCCATCTAATATTTTTGACTTGAGCAAGAGCTCATATTTATTTGTTCTGAACTTTTTTTTTTTCATTTTCAGGATTTTAGCTAGAGTATTTAAGCATATATCTGAATTACATTAATTCCAAGTACTATCATAATCATATTATCATATCAAGTGTTTACCCTCATGTCATCTTTAAAAAAAAATTTTTTTTCACATTTACTTATAGCTGTTACCTTCTACTTTCAGGACTGGTGGCCTTTGTCAGTTTTAGTGTTACCAGAGTGGCCACTCTGGGTAGGTGGTAACTTGAATGAGGGGCCGGTTACTTGTAGCACTTTTGTGGGGCATGTGTTGCATGGGGACCACCTATTCACTAAATGAGCTGTGGCCCACATTGTTGTTTGTGGATGGGGTTTTATGCCGTCAGGTGGGATGTTGTTTCTTTGGCCTTTCTGGGAGGTCTTGGACGTAGATGGGTTGTTGGTTGCCATACAGTGGCATGATACCTGTGCACCATGTATACACTATAAGTTTGGGGGGTTGCTAACAGTCTTAGTGGTGGGGCTGTGTCACACTCTGTCCAATTTATGACTTGTAGGAATGGTGATCTCTCATGCCTTTAGTTCAATTTCTAATCAATGGAATTTCCCCCTCTCCATTTGTTGAGTGAAATTTGTCAACAAGACCCACAGTCAGGTTTGCCTAACCTGCCAGTGCTTAATAAAAACATTTAAAAAATAAATAATAAATAAAAAATGCAATGTGAAAAATGTTGAAGTTTACACCTGCAGTACAGAACGTAATAAAGTTCAGTAAAATATCACAACCAGTAATCACAACCCTCCACTACCTATTTGATTCATGTTTTATCGCCCAATTGTAGTACAAAAAAACTTCCCTGATCAAAGTAAGACTTTTCTAGAAGGGAGAAAATTCTCTATCTTAAAACTTCTACTGGCTATTTTTGAAGCATTTCCTTTTTGTACATGAATTGAAGCATGGATTTATGTACATTCATAAATGTATGTACATAAATTTTCTTTCCATATTAATACAAATATAATTGTATCATTGAATTACTTTTTCAGCTTTTCAAATAGCTACCATTTAAACCAGAGCTCTCATCTCAACAAATCCTCATTTAAGCCTGGATTGTGAAGTGAATCACTTTGATTACCTTGTTTTACTCCAACATTATAACATGTTGCATTAACATGTGGATTCGCATGCATGTCACATGATCCCTATTTAATCAGATTAAGAAAACACATCAGCAGACCCTCAATCTTTCATGAATTATCAGAAAATAGCCCAACCTGACTAAGGTGTTGTGAGCCAAACATGTAGCCAAGTAGAAAAATTATTAACATGCAACATTTAAAAAGCAACACTGTCTTCCCTTTCTTATCTGTCCCATACTTTTTCACATAGAATCTTGAAATTTGAATCATGCATGCAAATATTTTTTTCTTAAAACTGTGTTTTGCTTCATGTCCTGAAGTATAAAATGAGATCACTTAAGCGGTTTCAGTGAATTATTAAAGAAAAACCCAGCAAATTTTCTTGCTCAACTTTTCTGTAGTATTTTTTATTTTTTATTTTTTGCCTCCCTGAGTGACTGAGTCTATTTTGCAGAACATGACCATGAGGCATATACATTTCTGAGTTGTAAAAATGTTTTTATTATTATTATTATTATTATTATTATTATTATTATTAATAATAATAATAATAATAATAATAATAATAATAATAATAATTTAAAATAGATATGGATTAAATAATTGCCTGTATGTATCTCCATTTTATTAAAAATGTCTCATAATAAAAATCTGTTTTGGAATTACACCAGTGATTGGATTTCCATTTTTCAGCCCAGTTATGACCAAAAAGGACACCTGTTTATCTGTTAATCTAGAGCAAGTTATGAAACATCACAGCAGACATTTTCTACTTTATACTCAGAACTCTGGTAATTAGATCGATCAGAAATGATTCCCAGGAGATCATCTGAGCATCATCTCAAACCTGGACACTGTACTCAATGCATCTCACTTCCTGGGAGCTGACAGGTGTTAAAGAGTTATTGAGGCTTTCAAACACTACAGGTCACAGACCAGTGTAGTTTAACCTCTCGTCCAGATTCCCTGATTTCTCAAACATACATGAAAGAATAAAAGCAACATGTCAGGTACGTTTTTGATAAGAGAATAACATTACAACACAATACATATCAGAATGCAAGATTGGACACAGCAGTAAAGGTTAGTTTAAGTCAAAGCATGAAGTTTGTATGTTCTAAATTGATGTATTTATCTATAGGTATAAATAGATCACAGGCTTTAAATAAAGCCTGTGCCACCTTCATGGAACACACCATTGCACCCTAAGCTGACAAAATTGCAGCAGAGACAGCATCCATGTAAAGTCTGTAACTGGCTGTCACAAATGTCATACTTGCTTTCTCACTCCTGAACTAAGTTGGCAACTGGAGGAGGTCAACAGATTTGTGTAGGGAGAAAAATTCTGCAAAGAGGGTTTTAAAAAATTCAAGAGGATTATTTTGATTTCATGTGAGTCTTTGTGTGCACATCAGTGTGTGCAGACTTGGTAGTTAGTTGTTTAATAGGCATTAGTAGAAACATTTACTAGGAAAGAACCTAAACAGAAAATTGCCCAAAATAATCTTGTAATATATGCGCTGGATATAATATGGATAGCCTATGTCAGTGGCTGAATTTTGGCAATGAGTTAACTAACCTAATAACCAAGGTCATCCATCTTTAGTTGCAATGTATCTGCTTTCCTGTCCAATGTATTAATCACATCTGTCAGGTGAAGTCCCTCTGGCTTATATACTAATTTTGGTTCTCCACTGTTCTCAACAGTACACATTCACAAAACTGCCCTGCTGCAGATGTCTCTGAGCTACCTGGATTAAAGATGGTGCAAACTCCCTGAAGCAAAGTAGTACTGGACAACTACTATTTATCCATAATGCTCATAAGCTACCCTTCACATCCCAGAGCGAGTTACTTTTGGCTGACCTTTACGAAAAGCTAAAAATCTGCAGAGAAATTTGACAGCGAACTTGTTTAAACGATGTCTTCCTCGAGATTCATAGAACCATAATAACACGTTTATACCCCTGTCACATTATTGCAAGTCTAACTTTTGCTTTAATGGTGTAGGAAGACATGAAGCCATATATTATGTTGCAGCATACCTTAAACTACACATTTGGCAATTTAGTCTGCACAATGTGATTGCCAGATGAGCTGGGCTGCCACAGATTTTTTAGAACTCTAGAAAAAATGTGTATACAATACTGCTGCAGCTCTAAAAGGCCATGTAATCTGCACATGAACATCACTGTTACAGAATTTGTCCAATTTCAGATCAGATTTAAAAGCAACAACCAAAAATAAAAACATTATTTAACATCCGACATTACTGCGGTTTCTGCACTAACGAACATTCACCAACCATGGCTTCCCAGGTTCAGGAAACAGAAAGAAAATGCTAATCACTTGACCCCACAAAACTGAATAATTCAACTATTTTCCTGGACAAGTAAGCAGGACAAGCCTTAACCCTTCTAGGTATTGGAAAATAAAACAAGGATAATAATCAGAGGTGAAAGAGGAGTGTGTGAGAATTCTTTGTGTAGAAGCTACTGAATAAGAAGCTTCTATAATGCGTTGTGAGGTTAGAGTGGGAATCGGTAAGCATGGTCTCTTTCACAAAATTTAATTATTCTATAATTCCACTAATTATCTGACCATTTAGAGGCACTTGTAGAACACTCAAATTTATTACCAAGATAATGAGATGATGATTAAATATGAAAATGACAAATAAATGAAGACAGTGATGTGATGGCAAAAGTAACACACAATGGGGCAGTTTGTGGTGTACCAGCACAAAGCACCCCATATTTTGTGCCCAGTAATTCTCAACGAAGCCCTTTGAAATGTGCTTCTCAGCCTTGAGTCTTGTATTACCACCTTCTTTCTCTGCCAATTTCCTGTCTCATTACTGTCAATAATGGCCACTATTGCAAATCATTGTCATGGTCAATAAACCAGTTTGATATGGCATTAGCTTTTGGACATGGTGCATTACCCTGCTGGAAGAACACATGAGGAGATGGCAACTAGTAGCAAATTATCAAAAGCAAAGAAAAAAAAAAAGAAAAAGCAATCACCATTACTAATAGTTTGTTGATAATATTGAAATGTGCATTTGTTTCGAAAGTTCCTTTGTTATTTAGATTTATCGATAAGATTTGGCCTTTATTTGGTATTGGACGTGGTTGTGATAATAACAGAATATCCGGGTAATATTTATAATAATAAGTCTGTACCTTTTGGAAGATATTTATTTCAGTCCAATATGCTGGAGCCAAGTAGTCCAGGAATTTTTCCTGAACAGTCCAGGAAAAATGTGATATCCATCCATTTCTTGGCACGCCATCCAAATATTGTATGTGCTGCAATTTTTAGAAAGAATAATGAAGCGTACTTATTGTTTCATTGCTTGTCCATTCTGTACCTGAGAAGAAACAAAAATAGACCATCTGTATATTTTTCAGGTCACAGTTTCATGTGAGAACTTTATGGTATTGAGATTACATCAGTTGTGGCTTTTAAAAGTTCTGTGTAATGCATGTTTCACTTTTCTTGTAAGGTATAGGAGCTCTTATGCAGCCATATTTCTTGAAGTAGAAGGGCAGCTTTAAAGGGTTTTCATTACTGAAAAGGTCAGTGCTTCCAGGTGTGATAGATTACCACAGCCAACACTGAAGAGTTTAAATCATAGGAAGGAAACAGCTTATAGATACGGTATGCATATTAATATGCTTGGATTAACTGGCCCAAATTGGGGTATAGTATTTTGTGTTTTTGTTTATTTTGTATTACAAGGAAGTCCCTTGTGATTAACATCCTTTTCGAGAGTATAACCTGAACAAGAGAGCACTCTATTACCAATTATAAATTACTAGATAAGTCTGCCAATTACATTAAAATACATGATCAAAAGAAAACCAATGAGTCAGTATGTTATAGGTAAAAGGTCCAGCAGAGAAATAGCAATTGCCTTGATTAGCTATTGAGGTCTTTGAAAGAGATATAAACTCTCTGTTAGACAAACCCCGTAGGAAACTTGAGATTTTGGTATGACCAACGTCCAGAATAGGAAGAGCAGAGTTCCCTTTGTTATAAAACATGACATTTTTCCATTTTGTATATTTCATTAACAGTATTTTATGTTTTGGGAGTCATCTGTCTCATTTCAATCAAAAACCCAACTTGGTGATTTATTTGAATAATTTTAAATCAGTTGGATGTATCAAAGGTGAAATTTTATGGGTTTTCCAGCCACATAGTGTCATTTTATAGCATCGCTATGTGACTGTTAAATTCAGGATTTAGAAAAATGCTACATATACCAAATCTGACTTAAGATTAATGTGACTTTGCAATTAAATGAGTTTATTTTGTCAATCATAGTTTTACTTTTTTATTCTTACTAATTTATTTTAGAATTTATGTATATATATTTTTAAAATAATTTACTTGTTTCCTAAATGTGGTTTAGTTTGTGACACTTATTTTGTAAACCGACTTTAGGTCTTTCTGAGAATTCATTTTTTTAACCCTGTTTTAATTGCAGGTTCTTTTAAATTCTTTAGTTCTTTTTTCAAAGGACAAAGCAGAGGTTTCTCTGTGGTGCAGGTCTGGTCAGTGTGCAGTCCTTGTCGAGGTACTTTCACACATTTTTTGTACAAACTTGTCATCCAACCTTAAAGACCAGTCATACCACAGTGTTTCTTGTTCCGAGTCCCGCTTGGTCAATCTGGTATCATGTCATGAATCATCTGTGGTTTCCTTTGTGGTGATAGGACAAGCATTGTTTTATTTCATAAGAACAAAAGTTAAGCTATGTTCATGCACTTTAATTGCATGACTCAAATTTATTTTGAAATTTGAGTCGACATACACAAACAAATTTATGTTTGAGTCGACAAAAATAAATCTTGCACCAAATCTCAAGACAAAAAATAAGTACTGCTATTCCTGACAGAATAAGCTCCCTATTATTAATACATTTTTATTAGTGACATTTATTTATTAGTAACAATATTGATTTAAGTTTGAATTAAACAGTTCTTGATTGTATCTAAAGGGAATTTCTTAACCGGCCAAAACCTCTATCACTCAAACCAATATCACAATGTTTTCTGCTAAGTTTGTTTTTGTTTGAGAAGTTTTTGCATATCTGGCAAGATTATTCCAACTTTTAACATTTTTCCTAATGCCTGATGGCATGCATGGTAAATTTGTTTGTGTATGTCTGTTTGTGAGAGCTTCTCTCTCTCCAATACCCTGAGCCGTGGCTAGGGGGTGCAATGTGGACATGGTGTGTGTACGTTTGACAGAGAGAGAGAGAAGGGGGAGATAGAGCGAGTGTATGTGTGTCTCCGTAATGTATTCCTGCCTGTGGCTGGGCTGGTCACATGGGGAGAGCAGCCTGTTTAAAACAGCCTCAGCTCTCTCAGTCAGAGCAGTGCAAGGCACAGAGACAGACACTCACGCTCTCTCTGCCTTCCTCCACGCATACACTGACACATGCTCATGCACACAGAAGGCAACTTCCCTCTATCGGACTGACACTACACTCTCGCCAGGATAGCACACTCCCATTCCCCACTGAAGAAGAGGATAAGGAGTGACAGATCAGGAAAAAAGAAAATACAGAAAAAGCTAAAGATTCCCAGTGAGTAGCTGATTTCAATTGTCATGTCTTATGTTTGCATTTTTTGGGTGGGGAGGACTTTGCTCCACTTCAGCGCTCTTTGGCCGAGATCCTAACAGAGACTCTGAGGGGAGAAAGTGAGTTTGATTGATGGAAGTGTGCAGAGACATACAAGGAGGATGAAAGACGGGTGACAGAAGTGAGAAGAGATGTGGAGCTAGTGCAACCATGGGCTACCTCTTCATCACTCTCTCCTTCTGTCTGTGGGATCTAATGATGTTAATTAGCAGTGTGCACTTGGAATGACAGGAATGTCTTTCCACAGAGCTGGAGTAGAGTCGGCTTCGGACTCTTGCTCTGTGTGTTTTATCTTTTGCATTCAGACTTGTACTCTGTCAGAATGATGTTGAGCAGATTTCCTGAAACCCATTGATATCCATTTGGAAGTGGATAGACTGGCCAATGCACTCTGGTGATAAAAGGGATGAGCATCTCTGTGACTCTCTATTCATATGTCCCACTATGTCCTTTACATTTTTCTTTTCTTTCTTCCCTCCCTCAGTGTTCTTTGTCTTTGCATTGTTTTTGCTCCTGTCACTTTTGTTTTTCTGACATGCTGTCCAATTTCTCACTCTCCTCCCCTGTCTCTGGCATTGCATTAACTTTCTCTGCTTTTGTCCAGCCACCTTCTGTTTGTCAGTGCTGCCCAAGCTGTAAGTAGTATTTTTGTCGCCCAAGCCGCTCCTGTATGCTGATATAGCTGGTAAAGATTCTTCAGTTACGCTGAAACGGAGAGGATTGCAGAGTTGCGAGGAGGGCAGAATGGGTAGTGAGAGGGGAGAGAAGAAAGAGAGGAATGACAGAGAAAGTGGAAAGAGGGGGGGAAGCTGTGGAGGGGGGCATTGAAAAGGCTGACACTGGCTTGGACAATTAGCCCAGGGAGTCTGTCCTGGGGTGCTATTCTGAGAGGAGCTTTGGCCCCTGGGCCCTGGGCGTTGGGTCACGGGATGCCTTGACCCTTCCAGTCGACAGCTAGGCATGGGAGCCATTATCACAGCCTGATTGATTAGCAGTGAGCGGAAATCCCTTTTCTCCTCAGTCTTTGGGAGAAAAAGACAAAGTTTTTGTCCTTTTACTGCTGCGGGTTTAGTATCTGTCTGTTTCAATACTGAAAACACTCAAAAATGTATTTTTTTCTTTGTTACCTGTTGATCTACTCTTTATACAATCCTCAAAGCAGACCTACACATCAATTTGAATCATAACTTAAATGTATGAAAAATTACAATCTCAGAGCACAACCTAGAAGCAAATTTTCTATGAACTTACACTGACTTTTATACATATAATATATATCTTAATGACTAAGATACTAAGACTCACAGAGGGTGGTGGAGACCTTGAAATCCTGGAAAAGAAATTAAGGAATTTGAGGAAAAAAGCTAGAAAAGTCTTTACAAAATTCAAACATTATACCACAATGTCATGTTTTCTAAATTTTCAGTAACGGTTGTATTTTTGTATTATTATTTTTCATGTTAGATAAGCTGTCATGAAAATTTCTGATATTCAGCAATCTCATGTGAGGTTGTTTCACATTAGACGCTTTCGTTAGCCTCAGAGTTTTGAGCTGTGCACCTGCAGTGATTTGTTGGTGGTGCATTCAGAGTATACCTGGATGAAGGAAGGAAGGGAGAAAAAAACAAAGGCTTAAGAAAACATTGCGGGAATCAAGTGATGTTAAAAAGACAAAAAATCAACTAAAACTTGATGAAAGTAGAATGGTGTCGTAATTGTGGGACATGTTCTTAATTTACAGAGTTGTGCTTCTCTTTTCTTGTGGACAAGTTTTTATCTCCTTGGTCAAATTTCCCTCTAATTCCAGCTACTTTTGCTTTCCTCTAAACATGCAACCCCCCTCCGCTCCGCCTTCCCAACTATGCTTCCTTAGACTGGGGGTTTGGTGGAGTGTTTAGCCCAGCTCACGGCTGATCAAAGCAGTATGTGTCAGACTGGGCTTAGCCTCGGTGCTCCTAATGGAGCACCGTTTTCATGCCTAGTTGGTGGTGGAGTGGGAGGGATTGATAGGAGGGAAGAGGGGACAGGGGAAAGAAGAGGAGGAGGGTGTGCAAGTAGAAAGACTGACAGAAAGAGTCCGCGGATGGGAGGGGTGGCCAGACGGAAAGACAGGCTGAGAAAAGGGGGACATCACAGAGTGACACAGGCAAGAAGATTATAGAGGATAGGCAGATTGATGGTCACGATGAATAGGCAGAAGGTAAAAAAGTTTGAATAAAATAAGTCAAATGCACAGAGAAGTAGATACAAGAAGACAAGCACTCAGGCTGTCTTGTTCGAATGTGACAAGCGATGTACATTTCTAGTATGCCCATATTCCTGGGCATGTAGTTCAGACCAGCTCCTGTACAGTGTTGGTTTGGAAGAAACACTGAAAGGGAAGAGCCAGGTGTGTATGCGTGCGGGCGTGGGTGTGTGCGTGTGCATGTGTGAGAAACACAGACTACAGAAAAGGAGAGCAGTGCTTGTGAGTGTATGTTGAGCATCTGTGTGCCCATATGCCTGTATACCAAGCAGCACACAGAGATGCCTGTAAACTGCATATTGATTTTTCAGGCTGCTAAAAGCAGTCTAGACGTTTGGGCATTGATCCTGAAATTGGATGTTTTATTTCTTTTTATTGAAACAGTTTCAGTTACTCAAAGTAATGGTAGTTCTTATTAGCAAAGGAAGAAGGGGAAAATGTCGGAGCAAAGATAATGGTAACAAATGATTGGGAACTAATTCTCATGAACATTTAATGAGGGGTGGGCTTGATTAAAAATGTGTAATACTTCTCTATTTTTGCCTGTCAGGTTTCTGCTCGTTGTTTGAGTCCATCTGTGTCAGAGTGGATACAGTACATGTCTTGCATTGGAAAAATTGTGGGTTTAGCATACCTCAATGTACCCATGGCTAAGGGGCTTAACCCCATGTTCCCTAACAATCTATGAATTGGTGTATGAATGCAAATGTGACTTGATTAGTATAGGTAAAATGATAACAAAAGAATATTCTTTTCATAATTATACTATATTACTTTCTTTCCTGTTCTGATTTTTTTCAAACATTAACCTCAAATTTTATTTTTTTATCTAAATTTTATGTGATAATCCAAAATAAATAGGTGCATATTTGTGCAGTGGAAGGAAATCATACATGATTACTGAAAATGTTATGGTCATTTGCATACAGATCCTCTTTAGTCTATGCTTTGAAGAACCATTTTAGTGCAGTTAAGTTTTTTTGGAATATGTTTCAAAGCTGAGTGTGATCATTACAGTTAAAAAAAAAAACTTCACAGTCTGATTTATGTGGAGCATGTAGATACTGAACAAACGTGGGCTTAAAATATAGTCTTGTGAACCCGCACATCTGATCTTTATTTTAGTTTTTTGAGACATTCTCATCAGTTAAGCTCTTTATCAGAACTTTAAAACCAAATTTTTTTTGTGTTTAATTCAACTATTTTCTCAGTTTTATGCATTTTCAAATTCCCTTTGCATTTATCAGCTCTTTTCTTTAAAGTTCAGTCAATGTTCAGTTAGATTTATGCTGAAAACACCATCTTGGCACATTGGTTTTCTTTTTTTTTTTTTTTTTTTCAATCCTTGTTGTGCATTGCCTTCCAACTGCATCTAAGGTGTGAAAATATGAAAAGATATTTTCGATGAGCACATTTGTGTGAACATGCACACAGAACAGAGAAATGTTGCATACCTCTGTGGAAACAAATGCAGGTGAGGGCTTTAGATGCAGAAAGCCTCCAAACAGTGAGACATTAAAAAGCCAACGCTTCTCTCTGGTGAGATGCAGCTCCCACGCTTTCTCTGTCTTATTCTTTGTGACTTTCGATAGAAAATGCCACTTGCTGTGTGCTTTTATCTCACTGTACCTGAAGGTGTAAAAACATGACACGATTTGTTAAAATTTGGCCCCAATTAAGCCGCCTTACATACATTTCCAAGATATGGATTTTACAACCATTTTCTCTCTACTCAATAGGCTGTGAAATGTGGCTTAGAGGGAAACTTTGTAATTATATTAGTTATCTGTGGGAACCCTACATGGTTTCTTTGTCCCATGGGGAGGGCAAATAGATATTCAGCATCCCCCTTGTGTCATTACTTATTGTTTATTATATAACTGCTAAGATAGTCAAAGCAGTGAAAAGTTTCTAATAATGGGTATTTATGGTTAAGAGTGTTATTAAATAAGGTTTAAGTATATTATTTTCTGAATTTTTATTTATGTTGTTTTTTTGTATTTTCTTTCACTCATCTGTCCAGCATTGTGTATGTATCTTCCCTTCACCTTTTAGAAGCAGCATTTTTATGTGTTTTGTTGGGAAACTTACATTTCCACTTGCGTGTGCATTCCATTGAATATTTCTCTCTTTACACAGAGCTGCATTCACCTCTTTGGAGTTCTTGCTGCTGCAGGAGACCCATTGGTTTGACTGTTCTCAGTTTCAGAATAAAGAAAATAAGAAATGGATGGAGGAACAAATAGAGCGCTTTTAGGAAGCGCAGGTCAAGCGCTTCCTAAAACAAGCGTTTGACCTGGTATCCACAAATACCAGACAAAACTAGAGAACTATTCAATACTTTCCTTGCACATGTGAGAGACCTATGCTCAGATATATTTGCATTCTGTCATGAAATTTAGCTCCATTAAGCTCAATTGGAGCTCAATTTCATGAGCTCATGCAAATATGGAGTACAAATACATCATGAGAAAAACGTATTTGGAAAACTGCCTCCAAGCAATGGTGCAGTCCAGAGCTGTATGCATGCAGTATCAAAATGTTATAGGAGAAAGTCATTAGCATTCTGCTAGAGTGGCTGCATGAAGTGTTGTGCTTCTTGTAGCTGTCCGCCACTGAGACTGCATTGTAAGTTGGCCAACTATGGAGTGAAGAGATTTACACACAAGACATGAAAAGCAATCATTGCCAATGTCTTTCTTCTTATTTCTCCTAAGCATCATCAAAGCAACACCCTTGTAAAATTGCTTGCATTTGATTTAGTCTAGAAGTGAAACCACTGTTGTAGACGTAGAAAGATGGTGAACTTTCAAGATAATTAGTTATAATACTGGATGTTATAGTTTAGATCTTGCCAATAAATCTTGTTTGTATTAGTTTTATTTATAATATCAAGTAGAATTGCATTATAAAATGTTAATGTTAATGATATTGGGTATGCCAGAATTGAGCAACTTCTCAAAAATAATTCTCAGAAGTTTGAAGTTAATATGGATTTATTATGCATTTTTTAATACACACCTAGCGGAGCCCCATGATGGACATGTGGGGTAACACAGCACGAGGCTGTTAATAAACTAATTAACATGACTGTTCAAAACAAATACTTTAGTTTATGAAGTAGACCAACTTTGCCTGGTGTTTGTTCACACACATTTAACTGTAACTGCAGAAAAACGTTATGAGCTGACGTATCAATAAGTCTTATGAAAAGTGGAGTAGAATCTAGTTAATATTACACAGCAAACATTTCTGGGTATATAAATCCTCAATGGAGTGGCAAGTGTGTTTTTGTAGTCACATGGGTAGTAAATGTCCTTTAGAAATAAAATAGATGTTGTATTTTAGGTGAAGTGTAGTAAGAATATTACAGATGGTTTCTCAATTTCCAGTAATCTGTGGTAAATCAGAAGTGGCAGAGAGAAAACATTGACCATACCTATATAGTCGATATCAGTGTCAGCTATATATATAATGACCATCATTTACTTGTCAAGGCATTCATGTAATCAAGCTTAAGTTCAAATTTCTTTTTATATTACAGTGCTCATTATTTCTTGACTTATGGTCAAGAAATAAAGAAATTGTCAACACTTAAAGTGGGATGTGATCAAAGACAAATCAATATAGGCAGAAAATTGGAGAAAACAGACTTGCTCAGCACAAATTGTCCTGGCCTTTTAAACCTATCTAGAAATCATTTTGCCAGATAAAAAAAATGTTGGACTTTTCAGCATTAGGTTTGAAAAGTTTTTAGTTTTTTTTTTTCTTCTTTTTTTAAACATGCTTTAAAATTATGTCAAAGCATGAAAATGGAACATAAAAGAAAGGAAGATAGCACTTGTTTTCAGAATGCCAATGTCCTGTTTCCTAGCACAATGTGGGGAATGAGGAAAGTGAGTTAGAGTACCACTTTCGCCTTGGAACTGAGAGAGAGGCTGATAATTTAAGAAGTGTGACAAGAAGAGGTCAGCTGTGGATAACATCAGCCTATGGTCACTACTTTTGGATAATAGGAGGTCAGGCAAAGGAGAGAAAATAAGATTTATACCAGGCAAGAAGGCTCACACTCTGGCAGACTTGAAGAATACCAGAAACAATGAATACCAAAGAAGTTAACTCAGGCAGCTAAGGGAAGGTGGGTAACAACATAAGTTGTTTTTTTTTTTAAGAGATGGATTTAAGGACTTACAATGGCAACTCAAGAGATGAAGAAAAAGAAACACAGGGCTATGTTCAGAGAAACACATTGAGAAAAGAATGAAAACAAGATGTGGGAGTATTATCCATGTATTGTAACATGGCTGTAGTGGCACCAACAAGGGGGGCCAAAAGGGCGGGGCTAAAAGGGCAGCAGCATTTAGAGGACAGGCCCAGATTTGATGACTAAGAGCACTTCAACAGAGATTTAAACTCTGATGATGTTGATATTCCTGTACGTCACAGCTGGGGCGGTGTCCTCAAACTTGTAAGGTTGCCATTTTTTTTTTAATGTTTTTGTTTGTTTGTTTCTTTCTTTCTTTCAAATAAAATTTTAATTTGATAGAGTGCCTTCCAACCCCTGGTGAAGAAAAAAGAAACATTAGGAAATTGAGTTAGAAACAGAGGTTCAGAAATACCATAAATGAAACTGTGACAATTATAAATGTTTGTCGACCAGAGGTAAGGGTGGGTAGAAATGAGAATGAGGTAACACTCATGAGTCTAACACCTTTCAGGCCACTTGTGTGATTGAGGTCATGCTAGAAAAAAATAGTGCAAAGATTAGAGGAAATAAAAGGGGACAGGTTGAGTGGATTCACACTCTAGGTATTTTTTGCAGGCAAGGCAAAGGTCATTGCACATGGGACAGATAAAAGTCTAGTTGGAAAATAATCTTAGTGAACAGGTGAGAAGAGCCAGTTAACCTGTGTCCTTGATCGTTCTAAAACAAAGCAACTTAAACAAATCTGGTGCTTCAGAGAGACAGTGTTTCAGTATTTTTTTTTCAGCTGAAACATTAGTTCTCATTTGTTTAATGTTTGCTTCTCATCGCCCCTGTGCACACAAAGTGTTCACCAGTCTTTTAGTGAGGCACATTATTAATAATGTATCATTTTCCGTCAACTGGAATGTCCCTGATATATTTATCAATCTCAGCATGCAGTCTCTAGTTTATAATAGAGACCAAATAATTCATTGCAGGTTTAAGAATATTTTTCCTGATGTATTTATTTATCTTAGTTATTAAATATGTATGGCTTGTTGAAAAGCTTGGGATTCTGCCTCTGGCAGTGCTGTCTGCACATGTGATGGGTCTGTCCATGCATTTTTATGTTGAGAGTCTTTGTCCACTCTAATGAAGCTGCATTCTGTAAAGTGTGTTATTGTTTATGCCCATTTTTGTCCACACCTGTCCAAGTATATAATTTCCATTGTCTGGATTACTTTTTTTCATGACTGTGCAAGTGGAAGGGTGAGTGCCTCTCTCCGAGCTGGGAGCTTTTAATCTATAAAAGCCTGATGTCTAAACCCTAATCAATGTCACCCTTTCTATTTCCATTAATGTACACGCGGAAAGCGGTAAATAAAGCATGACAGATGGAGCTCAGTAGTCACCACATATTATCTAAGAATCCTGAAGCTTCTCTTAACTACCCTCCAAGGAAGATAAAAACCGTGCATTGATATATTTGGTTTAAATTGTCCATGTTGAAAAACTTTTACTTATTTATTTTTTTTCTGTTAAACCAAATATCTTTATACTCTAAGTAGGAATCAGGAACAAAAAAAAAAGCTTTATTACCTGCATGACGTCAGAAATATTGTTTCATTCTTCTGGGGGTTTGTTGTCTGGTAACCATAGTCACCTAATATGGCATACCAACACCCCAATCAACCCTGATAATAATTTATCTCCCATCTTTTTCAAGAGTGCAAGATACAATGTAGCCTTAAATAAATAACAGTCCAGCTTTACCATTCTCTGCGATGCTGTTTGTTGCTTAAACAACAGTGGAACCATACAACAATTAATGTGTTTGGGAACGGGTTGTCAGTGCATCCAGAAGCCAAATAATCTGTTGAATATTAACTTAAAAGCTCTAACTTCAAAGATACATCAAACTTATCCAAGAACTGTGATGGATATTAGTTAGCATCATAGAAAATATTCCACTTCTCTTTCAGTGCTGTTTCTTTTACATAGAAGCAAAAATAAAATGAGCCACTCATACAAAACTCCTTTGACACTTACCTGGATAAATAGTGGAGTCTTTGTGCTAATCAGATTATTAAAATAACGAAGTTTAACTAAAAACAACAATACATAACCTGCCTGATATGTCTTCACAAATAACATTGTTTGTGCTTGATAATAATCTCAATGCCTGATTATATATATTTCTATTTTAACAGCCTCATGTTGTTTGCCTCTCTCCCCTCTTCCACCTCTTTAAATGTACTGCTCCATGCTCACTGTATTGCATTTCATATTACCCTTTACACTATGTTTAACTCCTGATATACTGACTTTAGCTTTAAGTTGTAGGGAGATAAGTCCTACTATGCTGCTGTCACTTTGCTTTCCTTTTTAAGGACAATTTACAGCAAATGACTGCTGCACAACTAGAAGTTATGGTTGCTCTTACGTTTCTTTTCCTTATTTAAACCTTCTGAACTGGCGGTATTTGCTTCTTCGTATAGACCACTTCATTAGTCATGTCTGATATGCACATGTCTCTCTGTCTTAATTAATTTGATATACGTAAGAGGAGATTTGCATTAGACCGGGCCTGCTTTTGGAGTTCCTTTTATTAGTTGTGTCTGGACAAACCCCCTTAGAGGCGGCCCACACCCACCTACCACACACACTTTTATTTAACTGCGCTCAGCCGACAGTATTTTCTCTGAAGGACCATACGTGTGTGTTTTTCCACGCCACTGTGGTAGTTTATTAGCAATGTCTACTTTGATAGTTAGTGTGCACGCTTGATTATGGCTGAAAGGGAGTGGGCTGGGCGCTTGGCCTGAGAGGAAGTCTGCCTAATGATATTAACAACATCCTTTATTGGGCAGCCACTGCAGGCGGAGGAAAGAAAAGTAGTAAAGGAACAGGGAGAGAAGCTTGAACGGAGTAATGGGAAAAACGGAGAGATGGAAAATTAAAAACATGAAAAATATTGTATATCATGAAGCTACTTTGTAAAAGAGTAGGGTTTTATTTTGTCTTTGAAATTTTATGGGAGAAAAAGAAACTAAAATTTGGATATGAATTGGTTACGAATAGTCTCTGCCCAGCTGAGTTTTTCCTCACACCCCATATTCTTCCATCCATCTAAAAAACTCAATATACGTACTTATTGCTGGATTTGCTTTTTTATTTATGGGGGTCCAAATTATAATAAACCGTGTGTAACAGCTAGGCATTAATATAATAAAACAAACTATATATATATATAAAAAAAAAAATTCCCTTCTCACCCACCGCGGGTGGTTCTTATCCTCTGAGCTCGGGTCCTCTACCAGAGGCCTGGGAGCTTGAGGGTTCTGCGCAGTATCTTTGCTGTGCCTAGA